>JAQIXP010005309.1:0-10565 GCA_034700285.1 Proteroiulus fuscus | reverse complement strand
CAAACTTTGCTGGAAATTTGGCCAAACTTTGCTGGAAATTTGGCCAAACTTTGCTGGAAATTTGGCCAAACTTTGCTTGAAATTTGGCAAAACTTTGCTTGCTACCAAAACGTATTTTTACTTAAAATTATTTCTGCTAAACCTTGTTTTCTACCAAAGCTTATTTTTGAAAAATATAATTTCTGGTACCCCGTTATTTTTCCCAAAGCCTTTTATTGTAAAAATTAATTTCTTCTAAATTATGTTTTTGTCAATTCTTTGTTTTCTGTCAAAGCTTTTTATCGTAAAAAAAAGTATATCTTGTTTGTTTTAAACACAGTTTTCTGCCAAATCTTGCACCCGAATTAAAAATAAAGATGTTTTTTAAAAAGCTAGTTTTCTGCAAAACCAGATACTAGTTTTGACAAGTTTTCTGTGAAAATTAGTTTCTGTCAAAGTGAAATAGAAGGTATATATATACCACTAGTAACCCATGATGCTTTGCTGCATGCCGCCATTGGAGTAAATTCTGATTCAAGAGCAGTGCTATTGGGCTAGAAATCGTGTAATTTTTTGTTGTAAATTTGTAGATAGTAGAACTAGCGACTTATTTTCAAGTTTCCAAATAGTTTATCAATTTTTTTTATGATTTTATTATATTTATTTAGTATTTTTGCTTAAATTATGCTAATTAAATAATTGAAATGTATGTTCTTGATCGATATCGAGAGCTCACGTAAAACGACATAGAACATTCAAATTGGCTTCACATTTCGTACTATTGAAAAGCATGGGGGAGCTATCGCCATCTAGTATCGACATTGGGCAACTCCCGGACATCGCGTTTTATTCACGTGTTTTTGCAAAAAAGCAGTTATAAAATCCAGTGAAATCGGCGTTTAATTAAAAAATAACCATTTTCCAGTTTAATCAAAAGTTTTATTATGATTTCTAGTTGTTATTTCAGCACATTTTACGTAGGTATAAGTTGTTAAAATAGTGATATCAATGCTGGCCGAGTGACCCACTGGCTCAATGGCAAAATGCGTAGCATAGTCCAATGGTTTTAATTTCATGATTTTATTTTAATTTCAGGCGTTTTTTCTCGTCAAAATCATATTAAATGCTGCAATTATGGACCAGTGCTACTGCCAACTGCATCTACAAAAGGCATTTTGAGATATACATGCTGCAAATAGGGGCCTGAAAATGCCAGGTAGGGCATTTATACTTAAACTTGCATGGTATGCCTGTATACACGTGGGAAATAGGGACCCATGTATTATTTAATATGCCTATTTATAGTATGATGGAATCCTTAAAGTATTAAATGTAGGGAAGGTCTAGTGACCTTCTGTCCAGGTCAAATCTCTAAATGCTTAGAATCGGTAAGTTTAATTGTGGAAATTTTGACTACCGTACTTACCTGTAGAAATTGTGACTACGTGTAGGCTACTTACCTGTATATATTTTGAGTATGAGTATACTTGGGTAGATTTACATGCACGTGTAAAAATTTAGACTTTGGATAGGCCTACTTGGGTAGGTTTACCTGTAGAAATTTTGACTATGGGTACTTACCTGTAGAAATGTTGAGTACCTATGGGTACTTGGGTAGGTTTACCTGCAGAAGTTTTGACTACGGGTACTTACCTGTAGAAATTTTAACTACGGGTACTTGCAAGTAGAAATTTTGACTACGTGTAGGCTACTTACCTGTAGAAATTTTGATTATAAGTACTTGGGTAGATTTACATGCACGTGTAAAAATTGTAACCATGTATAGTCTACTTGGGTAGGTTTACCTGTAGAAATTTTGACTATGGGTACTTGGGTAGGTTTACCTGCAGAAGTTTTGACTACGGGTACTTACCTGTAGAAATTTTAACTACGGGTACTTGCAAGTAGAAATTTTGACTACGTGTAGGCTACTTACCTGTAGAAATTTTGAGTATAAGTACTTGGGTAGATTTACATGCACGTGTAAAAATTTTGACTATGGATAGACCTACTTGGGTAGGTTTACCTGTAGAAATTTTGACTATGGGTAGGCCTACTTACCTGTAGAAATTTTGACTAGGGATGGATACTTGGTAGGTTTACCTGTAATGAGTACTTGGGTAGGTAGAACTGTGTAAATTTGACTATGGGTACTTTAGCCTTACTTTACATGTAGAAATATTAACTATGGATACTTGGGTAGGTTTACCTACAGGTGGAAATTTTGACTATGGGTGGGTTTACCTGTATACATTTTAACTACATGGGTACTGGTACTTGGGTAGATTTACCCGTAGAAATTTTGACTGTAAAACTTGACCTTTTGACCTGTGGAGATTTTGTCAATGGGTGGGTTTAACTGCCCATGTTTTACATACAGTAAATATGATTTTGCAGTAACTTTTAAGTTTAATTCTAATAATATTATTTTATGACTTGAAATTTTAATTATTAAGGACCCTTAATATTGTCCACGGATTTGTTATGAGGTGAAAGGGGACATTTGGCCTAAATTTTAGCCCTACTTTGATGATGTCCCTTGTTGTCCAATGATCAAGATTTTGATCTTTCTGATTAAATGTATTGACCCAGTGGTCCAATCACAGGTTGGGACGAGGGTTTGTTGTTTGGGGCCAGTGAAATTGATTCCCCAAAATACTGGGTTCAAACAGCGTTCTTCTGCATGGTTAGGACCCCTTTTTGACCCACCCTAATAATAATAATGGCCAAAAATTCAGCTGAAAAATATTTGCTGTTTATAATTTATTTTTAAGTCTGAACTTAGTGGGATATGCTGTGTGTTGTGTTTGTGTTGTGAAATTGGATTTTTGAAAAATGGATATTTTTTGAAAAAAATTCTCCAATTTTGTGTTAGTTTTTTGCAATGATGGGACACTGGAATGGACTAGGACCTTATGTAAAGGTCATGGGTTGAAAATTTTTTAAAGTGAATTTTGTTGACATTTTTTGGGAAAATTTTGATTGTAAATTTTT
Organism: Proteroiulus fuscus; assembly: GCA_034700285.1. NCBI lineage: Eukaryota > Metazoa > Arthropoda > Diplopoda > Julida > Blaniulidae > Proteroiulus > Proteroiulus fuscus. The sequence continues at coordinate 7,592 of JAQIXP010005309.1, read as the reverse complement.
GTGGGGATTTTGACTCCAAAATATATTTTATTTTTTGGTATTTTTTAAATATTTTTTGTGGGGGAAGGGGGGGACTGGGGGAGAAATAGTGAAAATTTGTGCAAATAATAATTTATATATTGTGTGTAAATTTGTTTTTGCTACTTTTATATAGGCCTATAAATTCTGATAAAATTTAGGTTTTTTTGAATAATTTTATATTTTTAATAAAAATTTTATAAATAACTTATTTGGGTTTAGACCTTATCCTTGAAATTTTGGATTAAAATAATTTACTTTAATATATTGATTTAAATTATAGATTAATTCAAAATTATTAGTGTGTAAATTTATAAAAAGAAGTAATTGTTTAAATTTTTTTAAATAAATAGGCCTATATTGTAATTTTGGAAAAATAAAAAGTTAATTTTTGTTTTTAGCTCAAGTTTGAATATTTCACTTGGATTTATTGATAAAATCCTAGTAAAATGAAAATATTCCAAACAAAATTAAATTCCAGTATTTTTATAAAAAAATGCAACTATTTATGTATTTTTAGTAAATAAAATTTAAGGCTACTTAACGTGTTTAGGTCTCAAATTTATATTTGGTTAAAAATATCGGTATTGATTTTTTAAATTTGCTAAAGGTATTTTACTGGAATTTAAATTATAATTATGGAATATTTTTCAAAATTTTTTAAATTAAATTTAAAAATCTAAGAGCTAGATTTAGAAAATATATTTATTTTTCGTTTTCAAAATTCTATACTAATATATAGATTTGATAACAATCTTAATTTCTAAAATTTCTGAAAATGGGAAATTAAGATTTAGAAAATGTATTTTTAATTTTTATATTTTTTTCCCCATTTTCTATTATTCAAAATGGTAGGCCTATATTAGATTTCAATTGTAGAAAATGGGATAAGAATCTGTGTTAAAATTTATTTACTCTTTTTAAAATTTTTTTTTACTGAAAGTTAGATTATAGAATATTCAAAATTTCTGAAATTGTTGAGATTAAGGATTCTAGATTTAAAAAATGTATTTCTTATTTTTTATTTTCTTTTCAAAATTTCCAATAAAATTTAATTTCTGAAATTTCTGAAAATAAAATGTTTCTTCAATTTACTTCAATTTTCAATAATTTCAAAATTAAACTTAGTTTATTTTTAAAGATTGGATTTAAATTAAATTTTTTCACAATTTCTGAAATTTTTGAGAATGTGGATGCTAGATTTAGAAATGTATTTTTTTTCACGTTTTCTTTTTAAATCTTTTCAATTTTCAGTTTTTTCAAAATTTCATAATAAATTCCATAGATTGGATAAAAATTAGTTTCTGAAATTTCTGAAATTGGAATCTAGATTTAGAAAATGTATTTCAATTTTTTTATTGTTATAAAATTATACATTAATTTCTAGGGATTGGATTTAAGTTAAATTTACAAAATCAAAATTTATGAAATTTTTGTTTATCAGATGCATTTCTGTGATTTTTAATTGCAATTAACATTGTTTAGCGTAATTTTTTTCTAGTAAAATATTTCCAAAATGCTTTTTTAATTAAAAATAATTAATACTTGGACCAAAACTATTTTTATTGAGTTTTTATTGCGTGAAAATTCCTGAAATTCCTTCAGTTTTCTTTGCAATTTTTTCGCAAATCTTTTAAAAGGTTTAAAAGAAAGAAGCTAATGCCTTTTTTGTATGTAAGTAATCATACTAATTAATTTAATGTTTTTCCTTTTTATTAAATTTATTTTTATTTATTTTGACATTGTTTTCATCAGAAACTTGTCCCATTATCATGGATTCTTCTCTCTATTTTTTTTACACAAATTTTGATTATTATTTTTATCGTGTTTTTTTATTTTATTTTTTCTGCTAATATTTCTTTATTATTTGCTTTTCATAATTCTTAGCACGTCTTTGACAACTTTTCTGCTTTTTTTTATAACTTATCCTTTCTTTGGACATTTTTATTATAGGCCTACTGTAATTTTCCCTGCTAATGAAATAGGGATAAATGCGAGTATTTTCTGAGAAAAAAAATATTTTTTTCTGCTAAAAAATTATTTAAAAGCATTAATGTAATGGCTTTGTTACTCAAATATGCTGCTGCTGCTTTTCAAGAATTTATGAGGGAATTTTTTTTGAAAAAAATATTTTCTCACACAATTTTTATTTGGATAAAATTGATAGATTTTTTTGCTAAAAATTAATGTTATAGGTGTAACACTGCATGCCTGGAAAGTTCACTTTAAAATATTGTAAAATTAATTTATTTGCAAATAATCTGGGACAGGCTTGTTAAATTTTTCTGTTTTCTATTCAAGAATTTATAATTTTTTTTGGAAAACATATTTATATAAACTTGAAAAATATGCTAAAATTAGATAAAATTATTTGCAAATAATTAGGGACCAGGTTTGATGAATTTATGATGTGTTGCGCAACAGGTTATATACTGTTTCTATTCAAGAATCTATGATTTTTTGTTTTTTAACAAAATATTTTTACTAGCACAATTTTTAGTTATAAAAATCGACAGAAATTTAGATTAATAAGGAGTGAATGTTTACTTAAAAAGTATGATAAAATTGGATAAAATTATTTGCAAATAGTTAGGAACCAGTTTTGATGAATTTAACATGAGTTGCCCAAAAGTTTATATTCTGTTGCTGTTCAAGAATTTGTTTGTGGAGAATTACATGATTTTTGCATAATGTTTAGTGATATAGGAAATTTTAATGAGTTTGAGAATTGATCAGATGTGTGGTGCAAATTCATAGCTGTTACCTTTTAATTTCATTTGGTTGAGATTTACATGATTTTGCTCATGTTCAATTGCAGGAAATTTTAGTGGTTATAAGGACATTGGAAATTGACCAGACGTGTTGTGCAACTTAAAAAGTGCACATTTGTAGCTGTTGTGCAACTTAAACTTTGACCAGTAGCATGTGTTGTGCAAACATTTACCTTTTAATTTCATTTTTTAGAGAATTACATGATTTTGCTCATGTTCAATTGCAGGAAATTTTAGTGGTTATAAGGACATTTAAATTGCACATTTGTAGCTGTTGTGCAACTTGACATTTAACAAGTAGCATGTGTTATGCAAACATTTACCTTTTAATTTCATCTTGTAGAGAATTACATGATTTTGCATATGTTCAGTTGTGAGAAATTTGGTGATTTTAGGTGATAGAAAATTGACCAAACGTGTTGTGCAACTTAATTTGCACATTTGTAGCTGTTGTGCAACTTAAAATTTGACCAGTAGCATGTGTTGTGCAAACATTTACCTTTTAATTTCATTTTGTAGAGAATTACATGATTTTGCCTATGTTCAATTGCAGGAAATTTAGTGATTTTAGGGGATAGAAAATTGACCAGACGTGTTGTGCAACTTAAAATTTGCACATTTGCAGCATTTGTGCAACTTAAAATTTGACCAGTAGCATTTTTTGTGCAACATTTAACCTGTTAATTTCATTTTGTAGAAAGTTACATGATTTTGCATATGTCCAGTTGTGGGAAATTTAGTGATTTTAGGGGATAGAAAATTGACCAGCCGTGTTGTGCAAATTTGCACATTTTTAGCTGTTGTGCAACTTCAAATTAGACCAGTAGCATGTGTTGTGCAAACATTTACCTTTTAATTTCATTTTGTAGAGAATTACATGATTTTGCATATGTCCAGTTGTGAGAAATGTAGTGCTTTTAAGGACTTTGACCAGGCGTGTTGTGCAACTTCAAGATTGCACATTTGAAGCTGTTGTGCCACTTAACATTTGACAAGTAGCAATTGTTGTGCAAACATTTAACCTTTTAATTTTATTTTGTAGAGAATTACGTGATTTTGCATATGTTCAGTTGTGGGAAATTTAGTGATTTTAGGGGATAGAAAATTGAACAGTTGTATTGTGCAACTTAAAAATTGACAATTTGTAGCTGTCGTGCAACTTAAAATTTGACCAGTAGCATGTGTTGTACAAACATTTACCTTTTAATTTCATTTTGTAGAGAAGTTCATTGTGTAGAGAATTACATGATTTTGCGTATTTCCAATTGCAGGAAATTTAGTGATTTTAGGGGATAGAAAATTGACCAGACGTGTTGTGCAACTTAAAATTTGCACATTTGTAACTGTTGTGCAACTTAAAATTTGTGCAAACATTTACCTTGGAATTCTAATTTGTTGAAAATTACATGATTTTGCATATGTTCAGTTGTGGGAAATTTAGTGATTTTAAGGACGTTGACCAGTCGTGTTGTGCAACTCAAATTTGCATCCCAGAATCTGTTGCGCAATCATTTGCACAATCGAAAATTTGTACCAGTTTTTAAAACTATTGCAGCCTGGCAGCTGTTGTGCAAATATTTGATAAAATTTCCCAGTGTTGCACAAAAAGATTGACTGCTTCTGAAAGGGTACAACAACAACAAAAACATCAACAGATGTTGATTGACCATTGAACTATCATTTAATAGTTGGTTTTAATAATTATAATAATTTAAAAACCCACTAAACAGCTGGTATTTGGTAACAGTGATATCTTCCTTAGTGTATTTTTTTTTTAACCCTTATTAATTGTATACTTGGGCTCAGTTTTCTTAAACAGGGTTTATCCTGTCATCAAGTTTTTTGAACAGTTTTTTTCTGACCTGGACCCTGTGTTTCCTTACATCACGATTTAGGAAACCATAAGTTAGCTGCTTGACCATAACCCTGTCATAATCTTTGTTTGCATTTCTCTCCTTGGACCCCACAATTACTGGCTTGAGAATTTCCCAGATAAGATGTCCATTCCTCCCTCCAGGGGGGGCTCCTGCTATGTGATTATCTTTTAACTGATTGGCACTTGTTATCTGGCGACACTGGCGAAAACGTGCCTTGTTGGAGTGGTTGGACCCACCGCAAACTTTTTTGGGGAATTACACTTTTTGGGAGGACCTCCCTTGGCTGTTAGAAATGTGCAATAAAATATTTAACATGCGGTGGTGGCGCCAGTTAACGTGTAGTGGCAAGATTGTGAAACAGATTTTGTTGGCATTTCTGAATTTTAAGTTCCTATTAAGAGCCAATTATTTAAGTCTTTTAACTTCAACTTCTAAACTGTAAGAATTGTGAATAGAATTATTTGCATTCGATGGTGGCGCCACGTAACGTGTAGTGGCGAGATTATGAAACAGATTTTGTTGGCATTTCTGAATTTTAAGTCCCTATTTGAGAGTTACTTTGGCCATTTTTATTTAAGTCTTAACTTCAATTTCTAAACTGTAAGAATTGGGAAGTAGAATTATTTGCATTCGATGGTGGCGCCACTTCATGTGTAGGGGGTAGGGCCTGGTGGAGAGACTGTATAACAGATTTTGTTGGCATTTCTGAATTTTAAGTCCCTATTACTAGAGTCACTTTGGCCATTTTTATTTAAGTCTTTTAACTTCAATTTCTAAACTGTAAGAATTGGGAAGTAGAATTATTTGCATTCGATGGTGGCGCCACTTCATGTGTAGGGGGTAGGGCCTGGTGGAGAGACTGTATAACAGATTTTGTTGGCATTTCTGAATTTTAAGTCCCTATTATAAAAGTTACTTTAGTCATTTTTATTTAAGTCTTTTAATTCAACTTCTAAACTGTAAGAATTGTGAAATAGAATTATTTACATTCGATGGTGGCGCCACATTATGTGTAGAGGGTAGGTCCTAGTGGAGACACTATATAACATATTTTGTTGGCTATTCTGAATATTTAAGTCCCTATTATAACAGTCACTTTGGCCATTTTTATTTAAGTCTTTTAACTTCAACTTCTAAACTGTTAGGAATTGTGAAATAGAATTATTTCCATTCGATGGTGGCGCCACTTAATGTGCTTAATGTGTATTGGCGAGAATATAAAACATATTTTGTTGGCATTTCTGGATTTTGGCTCCATGTTGAGTCACTGAGGAAATTTTCATTCATAAAGCTGATTGTTTAGCTTTTTATGATTATTTAATTGAGAAAGTTTGTAGTAATTAATGGTGGCACCACTATGGGTATAGTGGCGAACGTATGAAACACTTTTTGTTGGCATTTTAAAATTTTAAAAGTAGGGAAAATGGCTTAGATTTTTATGGAAACTGCAGGGGCATGATAAACTTTAGTGAAAATGGTCTGAATATTAGTATTAAAGTTATGAAAGAAAAGTAAGGGAAAATTGTTAGTAAAAAATTTAAAAAGTAGTAAAAATTGTCAAATTGTCAAATCAGATTTTTATGAAAATTGATGAAAAGTAAGGGTATGTTTTTGAAAATGTACAGAAAATATTCTTATTTTTTTGTGAAAGCTGCAGTTTGAAAAAAATTGGTGAAAATGGCCAGAATAGGCCTACATACAGGGGTCATTTAAAAAATTTATGCAAGATTTGTCAAAATTATGAAAAAAAATTGTTTTGAAAGTAATGGAAATGGTCAGAAAGTATTCGTAGATTTTAATGAAAACTAAAAGTTTTTAATGGAAAAATGGTTAGGATATAGTTAACAATTAAGGAACTTTAACATACAATAAAATGAAAAAAAAATTGTTAGAAAATGTTTTACAAAGTAGTAAAACTTGCCAGAAAATATCTTTTTATTTTTATGAAAACTGATGAAAAGTAAGGGGAAAATTTTTAGAAAATATCTTAGATTTTTGTGAAAACTGCTGCTTGAACAATTTGGTAAAAATAGCCAGAATATGTACTGGGGTCATTAAAAAATTAATGCAAGATTTGTCAAAATTGTTAAAAAATTATGTTTTTGAAAGTAGTGAAAGTGGTCAGAAAATATCTGCAGATTTTAATGAAAACTGCTGAAGTTTTTATGTAAAAATGGTTAGAATATATTATATATTAGGATTATATATCCTATGTAGTTATATTTTTACATACAAAAAAGGGGGGGGAAAATGTGACAATTGTTAGAAAATGTTTTCAAAATAATTTACATTTTTATAGGAAAATTATGTGAGAATTTTCAGAATTTAGACAGAAAATCCTAAATTTTCGTAAATTTCATTGACCCTATCCAGGACTCCAATTTTTTTCCAGGACTTTTAAGGACTTCCAGGACTCGTGGGAACCCTGTAATTTATATTTTAATAGAAAAATTATGTGAGAATTTTCAGAATTTAGACAAGAGAATCCTAAATTTTCATCAATTTCATTTACTCTTATTTTCATGCAAAACAAAGGGTTGTTATATAACAATGCACCCATTGGACACAACCCAAACATTCAGTAAATTAAAATTTACGCAAACTACAGCCCAGGTTCTCATTAATTGCTTCCTGTAATTTAGCGAAAAATACAAATTGGAAAATGCCAACACACAAGGTCCCATGAATATAATCAACTAAACCTCATAATGTATGACAATTTTGACTGAAATTGCTCGATTTCATGCAACTTACTGATGAGAAAAGCATAGACGTTTACCAAGTGCACCTTAATTTGGCAAAAAAAAAAATAACCATGTTGAAAACTATCATTAAAAAACAGTGATCCAATACAAAGGATCCTCCATGATTTTAGGGTAAATTTTATGGAGGGGTTGGGACAGTTGTTGGGGTGGGGGGGGGGGGG
>JAQIXP010005308.1:0-10565 GCA_034700285.1 Proteroiulus fuscus | reverse complement strand
CTATGTAAAATAGCATGGGAAAACGGAACAGTCAACTTTGAAAATCGATAACTACATTCAGAATGCATGTGACGTCAAACCCCATCGTTGAACTTTTACCCGTTCTTGAGTTAGAACAGTTTGAAGAAAACGAATTTAACATTAAATCCCCATAGGCCCAAGCTGTTAAAAGTGTGGACAGCCCCCTTAACAACATTACCATTGGAATCAATATCAATAAGACAACTAGTACGAGCTCGTATTCAGACCTCAACCAAATTTAAAAGCGGATAGTGCAACTTAAAAGTAATTCGGCTAACATTTAATCTTATATTCTTTTCGTTCACGGACACAATACCGAGTACTGCCTGCTTGAGTAGTGGACTCAAACAGGCAGTACTCGCGCTTGGTGGCTCATACATTAAAATGTGACAACTTTTAAGCACCTGTAAGATCCGATGGTGTTGATGCACGTCCCGCGCTTACAGAGATGTTGGCTGCACTCGTCGATATCGTCCGTGCACTTGGATCCGGTGAATCCCTTTCGGCAATTACACTTGTAGCCATCATGCAGCGACCTGCAGGTGGCACCATTGCGACACGGCTGAGAAGCGCAGTGATCGACCGACTCGCAATGTTTCCCTGAAGCAGAACCAACCAGAAAATTCAATAAGCTTTTCCAATTAAAAAAATCAACAGTTTAAGAACTTTTCATGCAGAGATTTCCCTATTCTCTGTCTTTTGCACTTACCCCTGAATCCTGTTCCACAGGCACAAGTGTAATTCTCCAAAGTGACGAGAGTGCATGTCCCGCCATTCTGGCACGGGTCGCTGTCGCAGTTATTAGGAACTGGGATTTCGCATAAGGAAGCCGAAAACCCGATGGGACATGTGCAGGAAAACAGCGACCCGGTGGTAGTATTCGTCAGTACATTACAGGTGCCTCCATTCTGACATCTGGGCACAGGACCGGTATGGCATGGATTTGGATGCTGGCAATACTCTCCAGAATGTAACGAAGAGCAGCTGCAAATGCAAAAAATAAGAAAAGAATATATTTAAACATCTGCTAACAACAAACGGCCATTGCCATGCAAGGACACAAAGCTATTTAAATGCGACCTTTCAACAATATTAAACAAAGGTAGTCCTGCATGTAAGTCCTGCACATAATTTTGGGTCATTCCTAAATTATGCTCTTTTCCCATACTGGGTCGTTCAAATATTAATTAACACTACCTCTTAAAATGTTGTCCTTTTATAACCCTCTCTCCACCATGTGACACAAAACGTCCCAAAATTCAATCCCTACACATTTTTTATACTAAATTATTATGCAACACGAACAATACTTTTTTCACGAATTATACCATTTTTCAAATATTGTATTACGTCCAAAGTTTCACAGTGAAATAATCTGCTACTGGACACACAGCACAAGGTGACGCATGGCGGTAGAATTTAAAATTTTCTAATGTTCCTCATTGGCTCATTTTCGAGCCCTCCATTTGAAAGGAGTTAACTATCATATCATTGTCGATACAAAGCGATTTGTTCCTGTTTTTGAATCCTTATTGCTCGTGCTCCCTAGAAGCTCGCTCAATTTTGCACGTGCATGTCGCGTGCTCAACCCGTGCATGCAAATATTCCAAAGATTCTTGCTCACGTGCTCAACGTTCCAAAGATGAAATAAATGCTTTTAAAACCTGTATGAGCTTTTTTCTGAGAATTCCAAATACTAGGATCATATTTTCACAGGTTTCTTTTGATTTTTCTGTTTTTTGCATGGTTATTTGTTTGCAGAATTGTAATTTGAATAATACGCCATAAAGTATGATACTTTCTCTCAAAACATTAAAACTAGAAACACGTTTAAAAAAAACCCCAACAAAGTCTGCCAAGACCAATTCCGACCTACCTATCGATTCTTATTTTAATCTAAACTGAATGCCAATGAATTCGTACAGTTTAAGCATTTCCACATCAACTATTATTGCAGCCATTGATTAGCCACAAAAACCACGTTTTAAATACATTAATTTAAAACCTCACGGTATTTGAATTTCAGCGGGCGTCCACACCTTACAATGGAGGAACTGGACCAATACATTCAATTTGCATACATATCAACATTATCCTAACAAGTACTACACACAGAAGAAGGGGGGAAAAAAATCCCAATTATTTCTAATTTAGTTAGAAATTACATATGCAACAAGTTTCGTTTTTATATTCATTACGACTATGTTGACCAATAAACAAGTCATTATTAATATAAATTTTTTTTTATAATCTCAGCACATTAGTTGAAGAGTGCAAAGGAGGTCCATGACCTGTACATGTACTGAGAAAGAGACAACATCGATATGAAGAACACATATTGTAAGATTTTCCCCTACAGATTTCAATAATTGCCATTTTTTTGCTCTTTTGACCAGAAGATAGAAGAAACAACAGCCCAAAAAAACCAATAAAAACAAATGTGAGTTTGTGAAGTGAACACATCAGCCTAACTAAGCTTTTAAAAAAAAAATTGAGGACAATTCCCATTCAAATTAAGACATTAGGTATTTTTTTTCTAGCTCGAAGTTTTCACATGAGCCTGGAGAGCTCAGCATGAAAATGCTAAATTGATGATCCCACTTTTGATTAATTTTATATTTCTTGTATTCCCATTATTACCCCCACAATTATGAATACTAAATCAGCTACTTTACCAGTAGGCCCACCTGTATTGCCAGTTTCCCTCGGAATATTTACAACATTAATAATAGTAATAATAATAAAGATAAGCGAAATGAGGCAAAGCTTTTAATATGTTCGTATTTCTAGAGTGCCTTCGAACGTGGAAACACAATTTTGATTTTTTTTTTTTAAGTTCAATAAAATTGATGGCGAAAAAGTCAATGGTCTGACCAGACTATCAGCTAAAAGGATAATCCGGTGGTTTCACAAAATCAGAGGGTGGAAATTTTAATCAGGGTTAAATACCGTATAAATGCTTTGAACAGGTGTGGCTTACTCATACCTATAAATTTGGGTAACAATCAGGTATGAATGTTTTAACAAGGAATGTCAAAAACATACAACACCACAATTTGTTAAAGGGGAAGTCCCACTTTGTAGAATAATTATTGCAGCAATGTTTCCATATTGAACAAATAGCGACGTTTTCCAAATACATATTAGGCGCCATTTTTCCAAAGATCCCAGCATACACTGAAAGTTGGTGGCACCCTCTAGGACATGCATGTCTACGTGTTTCATGGGAGCTGATTCCTTTTAACCAGTAGAGGGCGCTACATACTGTCGGCAAAATGGCGTCTATTTGGATTATGCCTTTCCTAATTTTTCATGCTCTTCCTACTACAACCGCCTTCTTTCAAAATGGGACTTTCCCCCCTGTAATCACGTTGTGAGGTACGTAAACTTTTTAAAAAAGATGCTTTAGTTAGGATTCCAATGTGTGGTCTAGAGTCTAGTAAATTGATTATTTAAAATTAGTTATAAATTCAACGAACTGTAAGCCAGGTCACCTACGTTGAAAATGCATAATTAGCGTATAACTAAAAAAAGTAATTTCAATTAGTGACTTCAAAGTGCCAGTTTGAAAAGCATGAATAATTCACACTTTTGTATGTACTTTTTTTGGTAACAAAAAAGCAGAAACAAAGCAAATTGCAGCTGTAGGGAAAGACTAATAGAATTTGTCTCATAAAGAAAAAAAAATATTAAGAAGAAAAGAAACTGTCTTTAGCCCTCCTCCTTTTTCCACTAAAATTTCAATTAACCTTCATCGAGCAAAACACATTTTCCTTAAAAAAATATCCAAGAGAAAAGATAGACTTCACAAATAATTTAGTTTTTAGCACATTGAAAAATCAAGGGCGGCCAGCTTTTGACTTAAAAACTGGCTTTGAAATTTTAATCTCACCTATGATTACATTACACAGGTGAAATATTTCACATATTCGAGTGAAACAATGATATTATTACTCAGTAATTACAATGTACTGGTGATGGCCAATCTCATAACGTGGTATCTACAGGACAGTTTAAGCCCGAAAATATGGCCCTTCTACTTTCTTTTCGTATTAAAAGTATCCTTTTTTATGATTTTGAATAAACTTGTATTGCTATTAACTATTTAGCAGTTAAGACTTGGGAATTGGTTTTGAAACTTAACTCTAGCTCTCCTAAAATAGACGGTTCTCCTGCGAGAAATACACGGGTGCTATGAAAGTTGTAAGTTGAAACTAAAATCAAGCAAATTTTTAACAAGTGATATTTAAGTTGTTCACACTTACTAGATATGAATGGTTGTGACAATAATAATTGCAGCAGTTTCCACATTGAAGAAATCACGACGTTTGTTAAATACACCTTAGGCGCCATTTTCCCATAGATTTCAGCATACCCTGAAAGTTGGTAGCGCACTCTAGGACATGCGTGTGTACGTGTTTCATGAGAGCTGATGCCTTTTATCCAATAGAGGGCGCTACAAACAGTCAGTAAAGCCTGTTTGGGTTTAATTATATCTTCATCCAAATCCATGCATTCGGGACATTTTATTTAATGATTGGTGGGCTCAAATCAAATTGCAATTTTGATATTCGTACTTTATACCTTTTACACTATACTGAAACCGAGCAAAAGAACGGCATAAATATCCCACTACTGGCTATCACAAAGTCAAGGGATATTTTCTCCACTTTAGCTCGGTATTCAGTATAGTTACAAATAAACAAATAACAAAAATGTTTCGAAGTTGAAAATTTTTGTTCTGTGAGATTTCTCTGGCAAGTTACACAATTATCCAGCCGCTTTACTTTCCATAAACCCAGCATAAATAAATAATTTAAAAATGCTAATAAAACTCAATAATTCTGACCTTCTCAAAATTTCTTGGGAATATGTTTGAAGTGTTCGTTATTAAAAGCTCAAAAACAAGAGATTTTCTTATTTCAGTAATAATCATAATGTCAATATTAGCATGCAGTTATCCAATGAACAATATAAACAACCGAAAGTCACAGAAATTGGCCCTCTCCAGCTCTCCTGTTAAACATTTGACCACTACAAGAGGGAAACTAGGGTCACTGACATTGCTATCAACTGACCATCTAAAGGTCCATCTACGGCCACCACACAAATGAAAAGTAAAAGCAAACAAGTTAGGCTCTATTCCATGATAATTTGCCAAGATATTGCAATGGTAAGGTAAATAATAAAAAAAACCGTTGGCAAGGTAAGTAAGCACCAGGTGAAAACTGCCCTTAGTGGTTTCAATGAGGGTTATGCATGCAGGACAATGGTTTTGTAGGTTTAAAAAATGGTACCTTTAAGAAATCCTCCCCTCACCCTTTTCCAAAATGGCTCCCCCTCTAACACTGTCTGAAAAATTCAATTCTTTTGCTTTTGCATGAATGTGTCTGAGACGAGGCCCTCGGTGCCCTAGGTTCCCACAGTTCAGGACCTTTGTTCCTTCAAGGAACTCAGTGTGAGAAGCAGGGTCAACTCATAATCATCACCCTGACAACAGGAGTGAAGCCCATGGCTGACCCCACGTGCAACTACCCACTGGTTTTTTTACCCATATAAAGTGAGTGAGCTGAATGCCCTTACCTATCAAAAACTAATACCAAAAGAAGCATTCAACTTGATTAGCAAAAAAAAAAAAGCTTTACAGTCGAAAATTTATAGCGAAACTATAGGCCTACCAGTTGGTAAGATTAGGGTAGGAGAGCCCTAGCTTTCCCTAAGATCCTTCAAATTATGCATTCGTGTGCAAGGTGACCCCAAGGTAACCTTTGAAAATGCACAGACTGTTTGTAAGAAGTCAATGAATAACGATTTTTTTATTTAATTTTTTGGCGTTTCAGTCCAATTTTAGTTATAAATACACTTCTGTCTTAAAAATGTCATCATTCCCTACACAGACATGGCACATAACAAGAGGCGGCGCATGGCGGTAGAATTTTCAGCACCCGATTTGCTCATTTTTGGATACTCGATGCGCTGTTTTGATTTAGAATACAATTGAGCACAACCATTCATAATCTAGCAAGTGTGGCCAGCTTAAATGTCACTTGTTACAAGGTGGGATTTTCCCTTTTAACGTTCCATGTAGACACTCACTCAATTTTAACGTGCAAATCACGAGCTTCGCCAAAGCATGAAAATATTCCAAATATAACTTGCTAACATGCTTAAAGGGAAAGTCCCACTTTGGAAGAAGAGGGTTGTGGGAGGAAGGGCATGAAAAATTAGAAAAGGCATGGAAATTGCAAGTTGATTTGAGCCCACCGATCAATAAATAAAATGTCCCGAATACACGGATTTGATGGAAAATATTAAGCCCAAATATAGGTGCCATATTTTACCGACAGTATGTCGCGCCCTCTACTGGATAAAAGGCACCGGCTCTCATGGAGCACGTAGACACGCATGTCCTAGAGGTCGCCACCAATTTTCAGTATCTGTTGAAATCTGCGGAAACATGGCGCCTAACATGTATTTGGCAAAAGTCGTGATTTCTTCAATATGAAAACTGCTCCACTTACTATTGTCAAAACCATTTATATCTAATAATGGTGTACACTTTAGATACTATACTCGTTACCAAGTGGGACTTTCCCTTTAACGATCCAAAGCAAAAAAGAAACGGCGCCACCTTCCATCAAAACTTCACGAAGCGCATTCCTGGCACTATTATTAACTTTTTTTTTAAAACCTTGTCATTTTACATTCATAAGTAAATAAAAATAGATTAAAACAAAAGCAATGCATTTTTCTAGATCGGTAGATTGTTCACACCTGTCTCATACACCTGCTTTTGCCGCATAATAAAAATATAAAAGGATTGGCACACACGCACAACATTCTTTGAGATCATAACAATAATCATAAACAATTAAAATGATTTCATGTCTACGTTTAGTCATATACGCAATGACCCTCAAGACTAATTTTCAATGATGAATTGCTGGCGTATAAAACTTGACCAATATGACTAATTTCATTTTTTGTGACAGTATTTCAAAGCCCAAAATTGCACCAAACTTTCCATTGTTAGGCCTAGTTACAAGCGGCAATAAAACCAAACAGAAAGAACCGAGGTTAGGTCAAGGTAAGTTATGTCCAGGCAGGGTCTTAACAACAAAAACCGTGTGAATTTGTTTTGGGGAATGCCATCAGGTCCACTTTTAACGACTACTTTGGCCTGTTTTCTCAACCATATTGCACCCTATCATAATCTATGTACCTGGATTCCTGGAATGTTAGGCCCTAAACAAATAATACAGCATCGGACAACAAAGTTACAAAGATAGAAAATTTTCCCATGCTTTTTTCGTTTGTAATATGAATGCAGTATAGCTTTTTCATATTCCTGCAATGGAAGTTTGAGGAATGTGAGCTTCGGAATTTCTTCAAGAATTTCTTTTTAAAATATTTTACAAAAAAAACCAATCTTATAAATACAACAAAAGTTATAAAGGGGAAGACGGGGGGGGGGGGAACTGGAGTGAATCCTAGACTTCAAAAACAAGATTTACAAGGGCTTACAGGTTACTTGATTAAATCCATTGAAAACGTTTTGCCCCATCCAGAGATCATCAAGCTCTGGTCACACGCTCTACTCAGTCCAGGGTTAAATCAGCTTTTTTATGCACTAGCAGGCTATTCAAGAAAGGGTTGAAATCTTGACCACACTGGTAAGAAAACCCTCCGATGAAACCATAGATGGAACAAACAATTTCTGTAAACAGAAGACATTTCTCCCATACTGGGCAAAATTGGACACCTGACCACGGTCAACAATCTGACCCCAGGAACTGAGTGTGGAGTTCAACTGACCACTGGACCCATTCCACTTAAGGGTTGTCCAGATTTGGCTAAAATATCTAAATTTCTAAAATTATTAAGTTTTCCAGATTACAATGATTTGGTTGAAAATGCAAAGCCCAAATAGGGGTCATTTTACTGACAGTATGTAGCGCCCTCTACTGGATAAATGGCATCAACTCCCATGGGCACATAGGCACGCATGCCCTAGAGGGCGCCAGCAACTTTTAGTGTCAGCTGAAATCTATGGGAAAATGGAGATTAGCGTGTATTTACAACAAACAATATAGAAACTGTTGCAATTATTATTATCACATCCATTCGTATCTAGTAAGTGTGAACAACTTAAATGTTACTTGTTACAAAGTGGGACTTTCCCTTTAACTTAGTTTAAACATATTTCACTTAAAAAACTAGCAAGAGTTCCAGTCAAGCACCTGTGATTCTCCAGTAAATCACAGATGAATCAGCATCACATTTGTAAATCCGGGTCTACCACGTGGTTACCTGGAAAATCTCCACGATTTGAAGCCGCTACAACATGGAAAAGCTAACTGACCAACAACAATAGTATGCAAAAGGGCGCCAATAAAAAGTACCCCTTACTTTTGGGGCGAGAGTGGTGAACATGAGGGTATAAGAGAGTAAGGGTACCGTGAGAAAGTTAGCTTGTCAATGGCACCAAAAAATGCCTTTCATTTTGTATTTCAAGTATAAGGTTGACTGCATTGATATAGACCTACGTCACATCGGTGTCAAAGAATGAATATTATGGGGAGGGGATAAAATACCACGCGAATTGGTATCATTAAGGGGGGGGTGGGGGGGTAGATACCCTTAAGACTAAAGGGAGGAAAATTTGTAGTATTTTTAAAAAAAAAAATTATTTCAATTAAAAAAAATTTAGTATAAAAAATGTTGCAAAAACAACGTAATGTAACTTCCAATAATATTGGGTTTGTCTCAAAATCCTTAAAATAGTTACAGAAAAGCCTAAGGGGGAGGGGGTTTACACTGGTCACTCTAAAGTTCTACCCCTCTATGAACCACCGTGGGATAAATAGCTCATCTTTTTAACTCAATAATTTCAGATTTTCCCTGTATTTTATTATCGGTATATATTAACAAGAGGCGTGTTTTGGCGTATGACCGTGTAACTATTTGCTTAGTTGGTCTGAAGCTGAAACGTTTTTGCGGTAGCCTCTGTTGTTTTGGTGTACAGGATCACGGTGCAAGGTAACAAAAAGGGTTACTCACTCGTGTTGTACTGTTGCTAAATAAGACCTGTAGAGTACCACATGAGATCACAGAAAAACACAAGAGGGCAGCCCGTTGGCGTTTTCGAGGTTGGGTTATAACCTACGATGTAGCTAAGAATTACTTGTGAACTGGATCACAACAGCATGATCAGATCACAGCACCAAAATACGCCTTATATGAATAGGCCTATTCCCCAAAACTGATTAAAATGTTAATTTAGTTAAAATGTCTGACATACTGTCATTATTCTTTACAATAAAATAATTTAATAGGTTTTAGGCCTACTAGGGTTCCGAACCCCTGCTAGGGTACAGACGTCAATCGATTCCTTATTTTAATAACATAATTACAATAACGTTTCACTTGTTACTAAATTTAGCGTATTGGATAACTTTATGAATGAGAACTGAAGTTAACCTACTGTCCAACAAAAGAGTGAACTGGTGTGTTTAAATAAATCGAGAATCAGAAAGGGTGCCGATTTTTCGACATGACCGTTACCATGTAATGGTAACTAATCTCCGAGTATTTGGTAATAACGATTATTGGCTCCTTTCAAGTCAGTTACTCTTTGTTAACTCGTTCACTTTAAAAGAATTCACAATACAGGGTATTTGTGTAAAGAGGCAATGTGACGTCATGCTTGAAAATGGCGCTCTCCTTAAGATGTTAAAATCGACTTTTTACTTTTGCTTGAGAAAATAATTAAAAACTGATTCTAATCCACTCACTTTTAATTAGGCTAAAGACTATTCATTGGGATAAACATTTTTTGGTACAGTTTCTTTTGGTACAGTAAAAAACTCTTCTAAAAGTATCTAAATCTAGGACTATATGATATGGGATTTACTGATTATATTGTCGAATGTTCTCAAATATGGGGGGTAGTCCATAAAATCCATCACACTGAAGGGTGGTGTGAGTTAGTTCATTGCAGTCATGGGCAGATTGTTCCCTAACATTGGACCTTTGTCAGGCTTATATAGCCCAGTAAATGTTTTGAAAAATAATTGAATAAAGCTGCATCCACTCACTATAGATCACAAAACATTGTTACACTTTATAACGAAATTGGTTATAAGTTTGTTGTAGGGTACATCTTGTTATATAAAGTTGTTACCTAATGTTACAATATGGACGATATACCAAGAAAAATGTCAAATGACATCATGTTTTATAACTTTTTCCTTCTGTTTTTGTAACAAGTTGTATAATTTTGCACGTTTTCTTCTTATAACAAGTTGCACAACTTCGCTATAAAACACGTTTTGTGATATTAGTGTGCATGCACCTTAGGCCCACACACACACTTTGCAGCACCCAGGTCCCTTGGCCAAATTAACATTTAGTCATTGAACAAATTGGCAGATCTTTTGGTTAACTTAAACCTACAGGTTTAACCAATTATTCAATTCAATTCAACTCAGTACCCTACGATCAGCATATAATGATGCCATTTGGTAGGGGGGTTGTCCCACATT
>JAQIXP010005307.1:0-10566 GCA_034700285.1 Proteroiulus fuscus | reverse complement strand
TGTTAAATCCCATTCAAAATTCTCAGTTTTTGACTTCAGTTTTGTTTTTTATAAAAGGTGCAAAGGGGGGACCCTTACGAAAGTTAAAAATCCCATTCAAAATTCCCAGTTTTAAACTTCAGTATTTATTTTTATTAAAAGTGTGAAGGGGGGACCCTTGCGAAAATAAAAAATCCCATGTTAAATCCCATTCAAAATTCTCAGTTTTTGACTTCAGTTTTGTTTTTTATAAAAGGTGCAAAGGGGGGACCCTTATGAAAGTAGAAAATCCCATGTTAAATCCCATTCAAAATTCCCAGTTTTAAACTTCAGTATTTATTTTTATTAAAAGTCTGAAGGGGGGACCCTTACGAAAGTAAAAAATCCCATGTTAAATCCCATTCAAAATTCTCTATCCTAATTTTCATTTTCCATTCTCCCTACACAAGCCGATTCAGGGCGTCGAAGGTACAAATTATCGGCAGTGCAACGGACTCAGCAACGGCGGCGGCATCACAAACGGTACGAACCACGCCGGCGCAACGGGGAGCCTCAAACGAAACAAGCTACAAAAGAAAGTTTCCAGTTCCGACTCGCTGGTGTTGCGCAACGGCGGCGACGAGACCGCGACGTCGGCCGACATCGACTCCCCGGCGATTACAGAGAACGGCGGCGTATACCAGTTCCACGTCCAGAACCACACGTCCGCCACGAACAAGTGCGTTTCTGTGCCACCAGGGGGCAAAGTGACATCTTCCGCTCCTCCAAAACTTACCAGATTTCATTCGAAGTTTCAGGTCAAATGGCGTGACGCCTAGTCCAAACGGTTCACCCCGTGCCTTGCGCAAGACGCCGTCGTCGCAGTCGCAGTTCTACTTATCGGTGCACCGGCCGGCGGCCATCGACAACACCACCCTGGTGGTCACAAACCTGCCCAAGGCCACGCTGCTGACGGGCGAAGGCGGCAAGCTGAAGCGCAACGTCATCATGACGCGCGGTCGCGACTTCGAGCTGGTGCCGGAACCCGTGTGGAAGGCGCTGTCGCAGTGGTACGGCGGCAGTCCGGCGCTGCCCCGGCAGGTCATCCTGCCCAGCCGAAGCAGGACTCCCGAGCTGGAACTCTTCCCGCTGTGCCTGCGACTGCTCCGGCATCAGATCCCCAACGCGAGGGCGCCACCGAACACGTGGTCGGGCGTCGTGGGCGGCTACGGTGCGTCACTTTTCCGGAATCCGGTTATAAAGTAGTTGTAGTGTTCATGGTTTTTTTCCTTTTTTTAAGCAGGCGCTCCGACGTACGGATACCCGGCGACGGCTCCGGCCATCCCACGTCGCTACCTCGCCTACCTGGCGTCGTTCAGCCGCCTGGCGACGCTCAAGCAGGTCGTGGATTTTCTGAGCATGAGGCTGAGGATCCGGATGGAGGATATTCACTTGTGGCACTACAAGGACGAAGTACGGACCAAAACGTTTAAGACCGGAGGTTTTCGAGACTTTTTCACGACGGACTTTGAGGTACACTTCTCGGACTTGTTACTCGGACTTGTTACTCGGAAGCCATTTTGTCTTGTTTCCGAAATATTGGAAAAAATATTGCGGTGCCTGTTTGGGCTCGTAGATTTCCAATAATCAACAATTTGGAAAATATTCCTGTATTTCAGAAAAAAATTACCATTACATTGCAAAAAAATTTCTATGATATTTCTCTATTTAAAAAAATATTCCTGTAATATTGGAAACAATTCTTATAAAATTTATATTTTTTAAAGAAATATTCTATAATATTCTTGCATTTTAGAGGAAAATTTCTATAGTTTTGGAACCAAAATCCTACAATATCCTATACTTTGAATTAATAAAATTCCTGTAATATTTTCAAACAATTTTTATAAAATTCCTACATTTTGAAAGAAAAATTCTATAATATTCTTGGATTTTAGAGGAGAATTCCTAAAATTTTGGAAAAAATTTCTATAATTTAGATAATTATTATAAATAGAACAATGTTTCTATAATTTTGCAAAAAAATACTTATAATACATGTATTCTTATATCTAGATTAAAAAATTTCTATAACTTTGTTGCATATTTTTGGAGGAAAAAATCGTTCAATATTGGAAATAAAAGTCCTGAATTATTTTATAATTTTTTAAAACAAAATTTTCTACGAAATTCTTATATTTTTAGAAAAAATTCCTATATTTTTTAGAAAAAAACTATTTTTAGAAAAAATTCCTATATTTTTAGAAAAAACTTTACATGTAATTTTTAGAAAAAATTCCAATACATTTTGGAAAAATATTCCTATAATATTTAAAAACAAGTTTTAATAGGTAATTCTGAAATATTTAATATTTCGATATTTTTTGGAGGAAAAATTCTATACTTTGAGAAAATTTTTTACTATATTTTAAAAAAAAATTATTACTATATTTTGGAAAAGAATTTTTGCTATATGTTGGGACAAATTCACTATAGATACATAAACTCCCATAAAAGTGCAGTAAATTTTTTTTTTTTTGGGGGGGGGGCGGGGGAAATTCATTTAATATTGGAAATAGAATCCTTACTTATTTGTATTTTTTGTGAAAAAAAAACAATTCCCACAAAATTATTATATTTTTAGAAAAAATATCTTTTATTACTATAGGCCTATTTATCTAAAAAAAAATATCCTATAAAATTGCGATCCATTTTGTGGGAAAAAAAAATTCTTGCAATATTGGAAAACAATTTTTAAAAATATTAGAAAATAATTTAAGAAACAATATTTCTGGCACAAAATTCCTACAAAATTCCAATATTTTGGTAGAAAAAACAGGACAAAATGGTTTCCGACACGAGACCAACTGAGAACACATCCAAAATAAAAAAGCTGCTTTAGCCGCTAGCTTCGCCTCGCCTTAAATCTAGACGTAGAATTTAGCCCTGCTTTTTGAAGCCGAAAAATAGCCGAAAACCTCCGGTACGATTGTATCGCCTCGCAAATATGAGAATGAAAAATGGGCCCTAATAACATTCTGTTTCTCGAATCCAGAATAACATGACGCTTCTGGAGGATGAGGGCATGACCCTGGAGCAGCTCCGGATCGAGGACAACGACCAGATCCTGATCGAAGGCGAGTCCTGTTTCGGGCGATCGAGTGGGTTCGAATCCCTCGAAAGCTCCTCTTAAAAAACTCCGATGATTTTTTTTTCCGTTCCAGTGCGCAACAAGGATCAGACGTGGCCCGAGGAGATGTCGCTTCTGGCCAACCGCAACGGCCGACTCGACAGGAAGAAACAAGGTTGGTGCGACGCATCCGGGATTTTCAGATCCGGATCTTACACGTGTCCTGATCTGTTCGTTTCTCTTACGACTAGTTCCGACCGAGAAGGGCGCCACCGGTCTGAACAATTTGGGTAACACTTGCTTCATGAATGCCGCTCTGCAATGCGTGAGCAACACCCGTCCACTCACTCAGTATTTCATCAACAATATGCACCTGTACGAACTCAACAGGTGAGTTCTGGAAGATCTTTGTTGAATCTTAACTCTGCGGATATGACTGGCGCTATCTGGTGGTTACGTTTGTTTAATTTAAGCGGCTTAAAGTATTTTGCTTTTGCTTCACATTGTTTCCATGGAATACTTATTTGTATTGCATTGCATTGTACGAAGGTACGCGGTAGTACTCAATTTAGTCTATTGGTGGCGCCACTGATATCTGCGGATATGACTGGCGCCATCTGGAGGTTACTAATCTAAACGGCTAAAATGGTTTCATATTTTTTCGCTTCACCTTTTTCAATGGAATACTAATGCGTGTTACATTGTACAAAGGTGCGCAGTAGTACTCAGTATGACCCATTGGTGGCGCCACTAATATCTGCGAAAATTGCTTTATGCGGATATGACTGGCGCCATCTGGTAGTTACGATTGTTTTAATTTAGCCTAAACCACTGACAGTATTTTGTCTTTGCTTCATCTTTTTTCTACGGAATACTTAAGCGTGTTACATTGTACAAAGGTGTGCAGTAGTACTCGGTATGACCCACTGGTGGCGCCCGCCATCTGGCAGTTACGTTTGCTTAATTTAAACGACAACATGTTTTACGTTTTGCTTCAATTTTTTTTCTATGAAATATTAATGTTTGTTGCATTGCACAAAGGTACACAGTAGTACTCAACTTAAACCATTGGTGGCACCACTAATATCTGCAAAAATGGGTATATGCGGATATGACTGGCGCCATCTGTTAGTTACATTTGCTTAATTTAAACCACTAAAGTATTTCGCTTTCGTATCACCTTTTTTTCTAAGGAATACTTATGCTCGTTGCATTGTACGCAGTAGTATTCATTTTAATCCATTGGTGGCGCCACTAATATCTGCAAAAATGGCTGCTTCCACGAAACTTATCCGTTTAACTAACGAAGGCCAATTTCTAAATGACTTTTTTCATGATAAGTTTAAGAGGACTTTCGGACATTTTTTTGGCAAAATATAAGGACATTTATACAATAGAATATGTTAATTTTGTGCAGAAATTTCATTTTTATGGAAAATTTTACCATAAATTTCAGAAATAATCCTCTGGGGATGAAAGGGATCATCGCCAAGCGGTACGGTGATCTCATCCAGGACCTCTGGTCCGGTACGTCCAAGACGATCGCCCCGCTCAAGCTAAGGGTAAGCCACACGATTCTCCGGACACAAAATATTGCCGGAATTTAGATATTTTGGGAATTTCAAGGCTCAAAATTTCCCAAACTTTTCAGTGGACGATAGGAAAGTACGCGCCTCGGTTCAACGGATTCCAGCAGCACGATTCTCAAGAACTCCTCGCCTTTTTACTCGATGGCCTTCACGAAGATTTGAACAGGTGAGAACGCAAGGACCTCACCGGTCAATTTGGATAAAATCTGGTAACTAATCCGTGGTTATGATCCATTTTCAGAGTTCACGACAAACCGTACGTCGAGCTGAAGGACAGCGACGGACGTTCGGACGTCATCGTTGCGCAAGAGGTCACCGACGAAACGCATTCTCGGTTGTGATCGGGGTAACAAAATTTCCGTCCGAAACTTACGAGACTTTTGTGATCTTTCAGGCTTGGGAGAATCACATTTTGCGCAACAAGTCCATCATCGTTGACCTTTTCCACGGTCAGTTGAAGTCCTGCGTCCGGTGCAAGGTCTGTAGCCACGAGAGCGTGCGCTTCGATCCGTTCAACTACCTCTCACTGCCACTGCCCATGGAGAGTTGCGTCCATCTCGAAGTCATCGGTCAGTTAGAAAGTTACATATTTGGGACATTGGACAGTGGACCGTACTCAAATATTTGTCAGAAATAGGAACTGTTGGGCATTTTTTGGACATTTTTTACAAAAAAATATCTATAAATAGGCCTATTATGCAATAATTAATTCTCAAATTATGGGAATATTTATTAATATTATTTCCCAGATTCCCAAATGTTTCGGGAAACTGGGAAACTTTTTAAATTTGAGGAATTTTTTTTCTTAATAAAATAGGGATATTTTAGAAATGTTTTCCAAAAGTGCTGAAATTTTATTTAAATAATATAGGATTAATATTGAATTTTTTTTCTAATTAATATAGGAATAGTATAAAACATTTTTACTAAAATTATAGTAATTCTGTGTAATTCATTATTGGAATATTTTCTAAAATTACTGATTATTTTAACTCATAGAATTTTTTTCTAAGTTATACCATAAAAATATTATAGGAATTTTTTTATTATTGAATTTTTTTCTTCTTATTTTAGGAATATTATAGAAATTTTTTTCCCAAAATTATTGGAATTTTTTGTAAATGATTTTTCTAATAGATATAGGAACATTATGGAATCTAATATTTCTAATTAATATTGGAATATTATAGAAATTATTTTTCAAAAATTATGGATTTGTTGAAATTATTTTGCTAATATTATAAAAAAAAATTCAATTAAATGTTGGAATATTAGAGGATTATTTTTTCAAAAATTTATAGATTTTTTTGTGATATTTCTCTAAATAACATGATATTATAGAAATTTTTCTCTAAACTTCTAGATTTAGATTTATATTAAACCAAGAATTTTTTTTATTAAATTATAACCAAAATTTAAAAAATCATACAATATTTTACTAAATTTAGTAAAATTTATGATTTCAACTTTCAAAAAAAGGTTAAATTCACCCCAACTTTCTGTTTTCCGCAGTTATCCGCCTGGACGGAGCCATCCCGGTCAAGTACGGCCTCCGCCTCAACGCCGAAGAGAAATACCACGCCATCAAGCAGCAGCTGAGCGGTCTGTGCGACATTCCGGCCGAGCAGCTCATGCTGGCCGAGGTCATCTCTTCCATGATCAAGGTCAGTAGTAACCCAATTTGAAACGCATTTCAGTGATCTGAACCTTACGAGAAAAATATTTCCGATCCGAGCAGACGATTCCGTCGGACGAGCACCGGATCCGGACGAACGTCAACGGCCTTCTCTTCGCCTACGAGATCCCCGGTCCTTGTTGTCCGGTCCTCTACGAGGATTCCCGGCCGGTCATCAGGCCGCAGCAGGAGCCTCAGACCCTGACGCAGATCCAGCGGATGGACCGGGGCGGGATCCTGGCCCGGATGAACAACCGGAACGAGGTCCGGAACGGCGTTTGCCACGACCTCTTGGACAAGCACTCTCTGGACAACGAACTGGCCAGCGAGGAGTCGTCGCAGGTCCGTCGTCAGTCCAGACGGGTAGGGGGCGCTGCTTACATCCGGATCCTTAAGGCACTTCCCGTTTTGCTTTTGCAGACGACGGAGGACAGCGGTCACTGCACCCTGCCCGAGGTCCACTCCAGCTGCTCCAAACACTGCAGGAATCCGAGCAACATGAGCAGCACGAGCAGCAACGGCAGCTCCGCCATGTCGTCCAGCTTCGTCAGCATGGCGTCGCAGGGAGATCAGGCGGAGCCACTGTGCGGCTTCGTCATTGCGTCACACCGGAAAATGGTGCGTGCCTCCTGGCGGTAGTTCGGGATTCCGATCCCAAAAACCAATAGATGGCGCTATGTAGATACCGCTAATAGTTCCAACTACGGGGTACTTACATTCTATACCAGTAGATGGTGCTATCAGGAAGATACTGCTAATGGTACCAACTACGGGGTAACATTCCAAACAATTAGGAGGCGTTATAGGGAATTACAGAGTAACATTCTATACAAATAGATGGCGCTTTACTGGATACCGCTAATAGTAAAACTGCAGGGTAACATTCTAAACCAATAGGTGGCGCTATGGGGAATTACAGGGTAGCATTCTATACCAATAGATGGCGTTATGGGCAACTATAGATACTGCTAATAGTACCAACTGCAGGATAACATTCCATACCAAAATAGGTGGCGCTGTGGGGAATTATAGATACCGCTAATAGTACCAACTACAGGGTAACATTCTATACCAATAGATGATGCTATGGAGAACTAGATACCACTAATAGTACCAAACCACAGGGTAACATTCTAAACCAATAGGTGGCGTTATGGGAAACATTCTAAACCAATAGATGGCGCTGTGGGGAATTAATGGTAGTACTAATAGTACCAACTACAGGGTAACATTACATACCAGTAGATGGCGCTTTGGGAAACTAGAAAACACAAGTAGGCCTAGTCTCGATTACAGGGTAACATTCCATGCCAGCAGATGGCGCTATGGGGAACTATTGGTACCACTAATAGTACCAACTATGTAGTTACATTATGTACCAGTAGATAGCGCTAATAGTACTAGCTATAGGGTAACGTTCCATGCCAATAGATGGCGCTATGGCAAACTACGCCGCTCATATCGGCCATGTTTTTCTCTCCCCAGATCCGGCAGGACGTGTACTTCCTGTCGTCGCAGAAGACTCGGCCGAGCGTGTTCGGCCTGCCTTTGGTCCTGCCCTGCTCCGAGCTGACCAGCCACCAGGACCTCTACCAGGCCACGTGGGCCCAGGTGGCGCACCTGGTCTCGCCACTCCCTCCGACCGACACCAACGTGCCGAACCACGCCCAGGACTGGTGAGCCCCAAACCGAATCCTCCCCGGCACGGGACTTCTTTTCTAACGACATGTCCGTTCTTGCAGCGACGACAGCCTCGGCTACGAGTACCCGTTCATCCTGAAAGCCATCCAGAAGGACGGTCTAGTCTGCGCCTGGTGTCCATGGTACAGGTTCTGCCGAGGGTGCAAAATAGAATGCAACTACACCAACTTCAACTTCGCCTCCAAGTTCATCGCCATCGACTGGGATCCTACGGCGCTCCACCTGCGCTACCAGGCGTCGCAGGAAAGGGTAAGGAAATGCCGCCGGGTGGCTTTTTTTTAACCGGTCCGAGCCTCACGATTGTCCGATGCCGTTTGCAGATCACCGTTGACCACGAGAGCGTCGAGCTAACCCGGAGGCTTCAGACCGATCCCATCGACTTGGACAGCTGCTTGAGGGCTTTCACCAAGGAGGAGGAGTTAGGGGAGGACGAGAAGTACTATTGTTGCAAATGTAAACAGCATCAGTTGGCATCAAAGAAACTTCAGATATGGAGGCTGCCGCCGATACTCGTGAGTTCAAACCCCGGTCGGAAAGTTCGAAAAATTAACGAATCTCGTTGCTCTAATGTTTGCCGTCTTAATGTTGGACGTGGTTTTTTTTCCAAAATTACAGGAACATTATCCGAATTTTTTCCCAAAGTTGCAGGAATATTGTCAGAATTTTTTCCAAAATACCGGAACAATTTTTCTAAAGTACAGGAATAGTTTTTCCAAAAATTCAAGAATATTATCCGGATTATTTTCCAAAATTACATGAATATTAACAAATTTTTCCCCCAAAAATACAGGAATACCTTTTCCAAATCTAAAACAATACTTTTTCCAAACTCAAAAGGAATAGGCCTATTATCGATTTACAGGAAAATATTTCCAGAAATAAGGAATACTTTTCCCAAAAACACAGGAAAACGTTTTCTAAAATACGGGAATACTTTTTCCAAAATTACAGGAATATTATTGGAATTTTTTTTCCCAAAAAAAACCCAGGAATTTTTTTGTATTTTTTTTTTTCAAAATTACATGAATGTTACCAGAATTATTACTCCAAGCGATATAGGAACATCGTAGCCTAGCAATTATTTTTCCAAAATTTTAAAAGAACTTGGAATTTTTCCCCCAATTCCGGGAATGTTATAGAAATTTTTCCAATCTTTTTCAGATTGTGCACCTCAAGAGGTTCCAGTTCGTCAACGGTCACTGGGTTAAATCCCAGAAGATAGTGAAATTTCCGTACGAGGACTTTGATCCCACCAACTACCTCGCAACGATACCCCGCCGCGCAGTTTACAAGCACAAGGGCTTGACCCGGGACAGCAGTTCCGATGACCTGGATCGCTACTTCTCCAGCAGTAGCAGTAGCGGTGTGAACTCGCAGGCGACGACGCCGACCACCGCCACCAACGACTCTCCGGGTTCCTCGCCGGACGGCTCCACCAACTCCCGGCTGCTGATCCTCCGGGGGGACGACGGGACGAAGCCGGACCCTTCCCCGCCTGTGATACTCCCTAACGGGATGGGCACCCTGCCCACCTCCCCGGAGACCAACTCGGACACGGTCATCACCTCGGACATCAAGTCGACCCGGAGTTCGTCGCCCGCCTCCGACGTGCCTCAGGATTTCCACCAGCACCGGGTCACGGACGGCTACGACCCCTTCGACCTCAAGTACCACTTGTATGCAATTTCGGTAAGTCGAGACATTTTTCATATTAGGCCTATTTTGGTATTGTGATCAGATCATGTGCTTTTGTGATCCAGATCACAATAGTTCTCAAATACATCATAGGTTATAACAAAATTGCAAAAACGCAAATGCACTCCTCTCTGTGTTTTTCTGTGATCTGGTTTGGTATTTTACCTAGTTAGGTAGATCACGAGTGGGTAACATTTTTTTGTTACCTGGCATTGTGATCAGATCACGTGCTTTTGTGATCCAGATAACAAGTAGTTCTCAACTACGTCATAGGTTATAACTCAATTGCTAAAACGCAAATGCACTCCTCCTGTTGTGTGGTATTTTACCTATTTAGGTAGATCACAAGTAGGTAACATTTTTTGTTACCTCGCACAGTGACCTGCACACCAAAACGATTTAGGCTACCACAAAAATGATTCAGCTTCAGACTATGCAACAAAATGGTTACACAGTCGTAATGCCCAAATATGCCAAAATTATTTTGGGCAAAACATGCTAAATCTTTATAAAATGGCACGGCATCAAAAAGGAGAGCTAGGTATCAAAAAGGGTTACCCACTTGTGATCAACCTATATAGGTAAAATACCAAGTGAGATCACAGAAAAATAGAGACGAGTGCATTTTATAACCAATTTTTTACCAATTTAATAATGTAGCCTATGCCAAATCATTATGGTACGACATCAAAAAAGTGAGCCAGGTATCAAAAAGGGTTACCCACTTGTGATCCACCTAAATAGGTAAAATACCAATTTATGAGATCACAGAAAAATGCAGAGGGGAGGGCATTTTATAGTCAATTTTTAACCAATAT
>JAQIXP010005306.1:0-10566 GCA_034700285.1 Proteroiulus fuscus | reverse complement strand
AATTCAATTTAACGATGATGTTTAAGTCACCACTTTATGACGTTGGAGTATTCTCCTAAATGTGGGATTACCCCCTATCAAATGGCTTCATTATATGCTGATCGTATAGGGTACTGAGTTGAATTGAATTGTTGAACCCTAATTTCTTACCCCAAATTTCATTAAATTTTCCACATATTGCTTTCATAAAAGATTCATCAAAGAATGTATGGCTTGGATTTTTATTAGAGCCCATGGCTAATTTCCCCAAAAGTCACTTGCTAATGCACCAGTTCAACAAATAATTCCTTTTTAAAAAAAAATGATTTATATACGATGCATTATATTCAAATCGAAAAGAATATTGCCAAATTCCCCAGTGCCTTTCTACTTGACATGCGTTAAAATGGTACAATGTGTTACCCAGTCATGCAGCAAGTTTCTGAAGATTTGTGCATATATAGGGAAGAAAATTTCCATTGGGTGATTTATTATAGTGATTTAACACATTCTAATACATTCAATTATCTTTAGTGTGTCCAAACAAACACGTTTTCATGTCACCCGAATGCTTGTCAATGGTAGATTATGAGGTTATAAAAACATTTTAAGCAATATAACCTCAACTTTCCCTTCAACGGTTAAATCAATATTTCTTTTCCATGGATTCTCCCCTCAACAAAGCAATATTTTCTCCTTCGCATCCTTGCCACACAAAAAAAGCCATAGAAAAGCACTGAAAAACATACACACATTCGTGGAAAGCCTAAAGATGTTGTCCCCCTTAATTATGCAAAAATCGGTTTGGCATTAAGTAGATTGATATGATTCAGCAGAAACGAGCACCAACTTTTACCTCAAAAACCATGCTTAATTTAGCACGGTGAAATCAACCGACAGGAACGTTTAAGTAATGTGAACAAGGTACAAAAATAAATGATCATTTGTCAGCTGTCATAGTTTTTTTTTTTTTTTGAAAAGAATAAATTGGGTACATAAGAGAAAAATATAGCTAAGCTTATGACTATTTGAAAACTAGTGCTTCACTTACTCCTTATATATACCATATAAGCCTGCATCTGATATTTTAACTTATCGATCCACAGTATATCAACATATTAAATCCAAACATGAGAAGAAAAAAATCCCGAATACTTAAAAATTGTAAAGAAGAGAAAGGCATACACTGATAACAGCTAAAAGCAAAATTCAAATTATAATATTTACATTTAGATGTTGCATATTTAACGACAACAAGTTGATATAATCACTGCAAGAGAGTGTTACTACAGGCATTTGTAAACCTGCAAGCGTATGTAGGTATATAGGATAAGATATCACAATCTGTTTTTTTTTCTTTAGCCCTATATATAGTTGTCTCCTGGTGATCGTTCAGAATTGAATTAATATGGAAAGATTTTCTAGATGTATGTTAATCAATGTAGAGTTGTATAATTTTCAATAGGGTTGCACAAATATGGTAGGATGATGAGTTGATTCACATTCAGATAGTATCTACACAACCAGAATATGGCCTTACACATAGAAATGATGCCTAAAAAATGAAAATGAGTAACAGTGCAATTAAGCATAGCATGCGTGTATTCCTTTGCACAATCATAATAACCAGTTTCTTACAAGCACTTATTTTTAAAATTATACGATTTGGCCTTTAAACCTATAACTCCCTGAAACTTACGTTTCATTTTATTTTCCCAATAAATTAAATTAAATCGACTATACCACCATTTTGAAAGCCATTTTGTTTCTTATTAATTTAGTAATTAACGGCATTGATAGCTTCTTACATGCATTTATAAGTCTTGAAGTAAACATCTCAATCCAGAAGGGTTTGCCAAGTCATTTACATTTCATGATATATTAAGTTAATTGTAGTAGTTGTAACCCTTACAGAAAGAATCATGCATTACATGTTTTCAATCATGGTAAGAACATGGTTGTCAATGACATGATAATAATGCATTGGGACATGTAAGTGCCATAGTGAAAACAATGAAATGGTGTCTTGTTCAAATTGACATGTAATTTATATGTTTAGAACATGTATTGCCTAACTTGTAGTTGTCATGTTATCAGAAAACATGTAAAAACACAGCATTTCCATGTTGTCATAGTGGTGGCAGAGTGTTAATTTGAACAAAATGTAACTAGTGTGATGCTTACATTTGAAATACATGCAACTAATATGTCACATTTCTGTAAGGGAATGGCTTTTGCATAAGTTAATGGCTAAACATACATTGGATAACATTAGTTTCGGGTAAAATTTGCTCTAAACAATAATGTTATCCAGTGCCTATTAATCAAATGTTATATCACTTTATACAAATTTGTTTATACATAAGCATAAGCCTCTAATGCCCTATAGCTGTCAGGAATTCCATGGTTTAATTACCTGGGGAAATAGAGCATAACAGTGTTCAAATATTACGTATTTTTTTATATTTTAGAACCCCTTGCATTTTTGTTAATATGTAGCAGTTACAAACGGTTTTTTTTCAACAATTTAATCAGTGAATCACTTCAATGATTAGGCCTACACTAATATTAAGACTAAAAAAAAGAAAAGACCAATTTCTATACTATAGCTCCTTAATTCGAAGAGAGATTGGCGCCACCGCTTTGGTCAAAACAAATATATCCGTTCACTAATAGCCCCTTATTTGGAAATATATATGTTGATTGAAATCATGCCTAACCATGATATTACGATCACCATGTACATGGTATAATCATATTTGATCCATATATATTTTATGGTGATTCCAATTAAGATTTATTTCTGAAAGTTATTGGCATTAATTCCAAATGCCTATTTTGAAACATTTTTGATTCGGCCTATTGAAACATTTTTGATTCGGCCTATAAGTCTGGCTTCAAGTTCTACGTTTATACATCAAAGGATTGATTGCAGAATTTAAATTAGCTTATGGTCGGTTTATATCAGTTGTGACATTAACCGTAATCCAATATGTTGAGTGATGGATTGTTTATGTTAGACATTCTGAAAAATCGTGCTTTGAAAGAAGAAAAATCCAAAATGACTATTTGCTATATACGATAGAACCTGGCAGATAAATATCTCAGACAAAAACAAACTATATACGAATGCATTAATTAAAAGGACCCATCAAAGAAAGCCTCAGGATGAAAATGCAATTTGGTTATTAAATCGATTCACATCACAACTTCCCCAATTTCTTATTTGCAAATAATCTGTTTTGAGTTGCAAATGAAGACATGCAAACCTTCCCTTGAAAGCAGAAGGACTAAGAGCACTTAAGAAATTAAACAATTAGCAAATATGAGAAAGCAATGGTTAGTGTGCACTCCATTTCAGCATACATTAATTTAAAAAAAAATGCTTAAGCAAGATAAATTATAAGAGACATATACATACATTTAAGAAAAATATATTTGAATAAAACAAATTGCTAAACATGGCCCTTTCGATTTTATGATAATTACGTGCAGTATAAATCATCAAAGTTTACAAGACGTTAGGAAACGTTCAAATATGACATCATCACTTTGGGGGAGTAGTTAGAAAGCCATGGGGCGGGGCTAGGGGTATTACAAAAGTGTGACATCACAATAAACTCTAAAATGGTTGAAAATAATACAATTTAGAATGCTATACTATTGGTATCATTCTATACTGTAATTGTGATTATGAGGTATATATTTCTGAAAAATGTGACATCATAATGGGAGGATATGGAAAGTTAGAAAAAAAATGTGTGATGTCATACTTGAATGTCACTCACTATACATGTATAGTGAGTGACATTCAAGTATGACATCACACATTTTGTATATACACATATATATACAATATATACAATATACACATATGTATATTGTTGCCATTGAGTGTCATTCTATAATTCAAATTGAAATAACATCCACCTAAAAGAAGGTAAAATTTCCCACTGAATACCAGTTTTTCAATGTGAAATATCACCTTCTTTTAGGCGGTGACAGACTAATATACTCAAATTGTAAACATGAATTAATGGCCATCAAAGTCAACCATTAGCCGTTTCATGACGTATACTGATCACGCAAGACAAAAATAAAACTCTTCTATATGTGCTTTTGATTAAATAGATTCCTTTTAAATACTGAAATAACAGAATTCGTGCCAAGCCACTTTCAGTTTATAAAGCTGCTAACAGTGGCCTTAACAGCTGATGGCTAATGGCTTTCACCCTATACCCACAATACAAGGAGAGTTTCTGTCAATCTCAAGTGCGCTATATACATGACACTTTCAGGAAACGTCATTAGCATCAATATTCGATCCTTTTTCAAATAAAAAATAGTGCAAAAAAATTGATGCAATTGAGGTCCATTAAAAGGAAAATTTAAAGCACCACAGAGCATGTCCAAAAGGGGGAAAAAAGGTCCTTGCAAAAGTAAAATTTCTTGTTCAACTACAAGAATATATATTGGCTTGTTCAAAGGGACATTAACACCCTTACAACATCCGTCTTGCTCCAAAAATCAATCTCGATGGCTTAAGGCCAATCTCTGTGGTGCAAGCATCGAGCTTTAATAAAATTATTTTTTTTTCTAAATAAAAATAAACATGTATATATGTTTATGCGAATGTGTGTTTGTGCAATAACCCACACACAGTGCTTGTTAGTCTGTATATGTATACAAAAATCGATATTTAAGAAGTTATAAGAAATTTGTTGGCATATTCCAACAGGATCATCATTTTAAAGAAATCTATATACAAACTTCGATCAAATTCAATTTAGGAATTACATAGACCAATAAGTATATATAGTAATATGGACATACAAGCGCAGCCTTTATTAAAAGAAAATTCAATAAGCGTATTCCACATTATAATTTTTAATAAATAAACCATGCAACAAAAGAAATAACGTATAACCATATCGGGACTGCATGATTTTAATTAAAAATAACAGAAATATAAGTCACATAAATTACTCTGCAAGCTTTTATAAAAGTCTAGTTGAGTGGTATGTAGACATATGAAAAGCTTTTAAAAAAACGAATTTAAGAACATTCTTTTTAATTGAACTTAACGTGCGAAATATTAAGAGGTGACTCCTATAGTGTCCCCATTTAAACAGAATTTATGTTGGTACCATGAAATTAAGAGATCAATGGAATTTTGCAATTTCAGTCATAAAAGTTACTTCTATATAGTAGGCCTACATGTAGTGTACCGCAACTACGAGCCTCATATTTTATTAGCCTATACCTCGTATATATGTTAATTTTCTATCACAAATTAGAAAATCTGACAGACTTTATATTACCCTTAATCTGTACAATCTGATTGGCTGCAATTACTGTTTTGTCCTGTAATTATTACGGTATAGCTTTATACAACTGTTTAGAACTATAAGAATAAACCATCAAATATTGATCAGAAATTCAATATTAAATGGAAATGCTTTTTTAAAATTTTTTGAAAAGAAACTATATATACCGGTATGACTATAGACATAGTTACCCTAAAACCATGTGTATAGGCCTACTATTCATGAGGAACCCCATTTTTGGAAAATGCACACAAAAACTGTTTTCCACGAGTGCCACTATACTTATCAAGTGGCGCCATATGACTTCACTGCAGAGATGCAGACGTCATCATTTTGTTCACATATAATATATCAGTAAGAACAAATTTTACAGTATACATGCTGCGTCCTAATGCAATTTGTATATATATAGGTATACAAGCATAGGTTGTATAGTGTGAGCTTGTGTTTTTATTGTTGAAGTATATATATAGAGTATCCTAACATGATATTCATTTTCATACATGGCTAGGCCTATATATACGATCACAATAAAGAGAGCATTACATTGGTCCACGAGGGAATCCTAAAACAGTGCCCTGTTGCCCATTTAATGGCAGCCTATAGGAGCAATGGTAAAAAAAACCCACCTGCCAAACACAAATTTTAAAATAGTTTGAACATAAAACACAGAATCCGGTAATCGACTATCACGAAATGCTCATAAAATATAGGGAAAGAAAGCAAAAGCAAATCCAGCAGTTAGGTTTATATAGAGTTGCACATGCAGTATTTTTATGGTATAGAGTTTTCACTATACAAATATATGGTTCGCATAGCTAGGTCTATACATACATTTCTGTATAGGAACAGCAAAAAAAGAATTCGTCATTGCATATGCATTACTCAATTGGGAGAGAAAATTGTATGACAGACCGAAAAACCTCATCTTCAAATATATTTAGGCATTAACAAAATTGTGGACCCAACGTGCGTCTGAATGCATATGAACACAAAGGTATAGTTAAGATTTCGAGTATAGAAATATAGAAATCCTGACAATTTCATCTCTCGAAGGAGAATTTGGTATTGAACATATATGTTCCTATGGCGGTATAGGAGACACAATGCCAGGAATTTTAAAAAGCAAATAACAGACACTAAAATAAATAAATAAAAAACTGGAGAAAAATAAGGATGTTTAGGTCTCATATAACTTTTTATAGATTTATTCAAGAAATGACACTTAAGTTAGTGATTTCGGGATTAATATTATCACTGAAATTGAAATGCAGCGCCATATTGCTTAAGTGGTGAGTGCATGGTGAAAAACTGAAGAACTATACACTTTATATATAGCCATCTATTATTAAAATCTTCGTTTTTGGCTTCACTTCATTTCAATGAGCACGAGACTGGCACGTGCATATTCTATAGCAACTTGCTCAATATTGCACGTGCTAGCCTCGTGCTCATCTCATAGGGGGGTCATTGCATAGGCTACTATGTATTACATACATCAGACACAGGCCATCTATGATATACAGAAGTATTGACTTGTGAGAAAAAGTGTATTATCAAGGACTGATAGTTCGATATAGTTTCAACTATACTATTTTTAACTAATAATAATTACATATATATTTCAGAAATTTCCGAAAGACCAGTCACCTATTGAATGTAGGCTTATGCTATTTTTACTTAGACTTTTTATACAAGCACTTTCAATTGAAGCTCACTTTCTCCTTAAATAGGGGAGTATCAGGATGCAAGGCACTTCAGTTTGTTGCAATTTAAATAAATCGTTAAAAATGATAAATATTAGCATTTCATATATAAACATGTACACACAGTACAGATATACACACACAATCAATAGCTACAACATAACACAATGGATGTAAGGGTAAGACATTTTTTTTAAAATAACGGTTCATTTTCATTACACTAATAAATGAAGTTGATTGTCTTTGCCAAACTTAATTGCACATTGTTCAAATTTCTTCCTGCAGCAAAACCCTGCATAATGTGCTCGTTTGCCACTACACATGCCTATACGGTGCATGGTGCAATGTGAATATAACATTATAGAGAAATGTAGTTCAAAATGTATACCAATCAGAATACAATATAGCCCCAGTACATTTTTTAAAAAGATCATCAATACATAAATCACGCATTTATTGGGATGTTGCTGGAGCTTTTGATTGTCAAGTTTAGCAACAGGGTAGAAAAGGGTGAATCATGCATCCATTGCCTCACATGAGTCCTATACAATTATTTTAACTGGCTTAATTTTTCTTTTTAAATTTAAATAGATACGGATCACCAATTTCTTCAGTAAATCATTTCGCAAAATCATGTTAGAAACTTTCCAAAATCTCTGATAATCAGAGCAATCCGTTAAAAAAATCGAAGCAAATCCATGAAATTCAATACAATTCATGTAAACATATACATACCAATTCTGGTCAAAGTTTAAGGTACGAGACTGCATGGGAGTCCTGATTAAGCAATTTCAAATTTTACCAAATTATACATGCAGGGTGATCAGTTAGAAACGACACAAAAGTAAAACAAAAGTAAAAAGCCAACCAATTGTCAGACTTATTTTAAATTTTAAACAAACTACATTGTATGTTTATAGTAGAAGTGTTATGTTTGTACGTTTCTGCTTAGGCATGATACAAACTTTGCACTTTTCTACAGTTTCAAGCCCCTGGTAGAGAGACATTCATTTTCCAGGAAGATTATGGCGTATGAAATTCACCAGAAATGCTTGTTAATGCATTGGGAAAACTTAGCTTTCACTATGACCTACCGTATGCTCTGTACGTTACGGAGGCCAAGTCTTTGAGAACTTGAGATCTTAAGTGACTTTACTAAAAAATCTGATCTATAGTCATTTCTGCACTTCTATATATTTATTTAATTTTACAAATAACTTCATTTTAGGTGAGATTTCCTGTATGTGGAAATTACATGCATTCAGTAAATCTTAACAATTCACTGCAACACAGTTCAAATCCAATGCTACTCAGAGAAATCCATTGCTTATTGTATGTAAATCATATTAATTTACAAATTAGTTGCAGTAGATCATGCATCTATACGAACATTGTTGCACCCCTAGGCTCAGCATCAGAAAAACTAATTATTCTCAATACATGCATGTATACACAAGTATATGTGCAGTGACAAGATGTTAATTATCATTTTCAAAATCACATTTATGACAAGCAGTTACTTTTATTACTTAATATATGGAGGCATAATTTTTTTTGGAAGAATCCCAGGACGCTTGATTATCTCCCTGTTGTTGAAAAACACTACAGGTTATAGTGCCTATATAGGCCTACACCTGATAAAGAAGCAAAGATTAAGTTTCATTATGTTCATATATAGAAAGCTTCTATAATTGCATGTACCTTATTCAACAGAAGAATGCACTGGAGAATTTAAAAGGACGACTCAATTTTTTTCCTTCTATTTATCGTATACTTACTTCAGCAACATGAATCAGGGTACCTTTATACATTTCAAGATCAGAACCAGATACAAGTGAAAGCCGAAAATGGGCAGATCCAGTATGGACTTAATCCAATACAATCTACTGGATCAGCCAATTATTGGTGTTCAATTTGGTTCTGATCTAAAAATTCCCTAAGTAGGCTATTCTATCTACATATTAATGCCTACAGTGCAATATCACTGGACACTTCCCATTTCACCCTTTTCTCAAACAAGGTATAGCATGCATTTTTCAGCAAGATCTATTAAAAACAAAAATGGCTACTGCCAATTCACTTTGGAATTGCTTTAATATAATTAATTTTTACACCATTTTTAAATTTTCTTCCCTGCATGTGTTTTCCAGATTTATTTTTTACAAATAATGTATAGGTTGTTTTCAGACCATTTTCAACATTACATCGATGGCTTAATTCAGAAGTGGTGAATATGCTATGTTATCAAATAGCATGTTCACCACTTCTGAATTAAGCCATCGACATGTAGTAACATAATTATTTTAAGTAGGCCTACAATAAGTTTCTAGAGGGTAAACAACTGCAGAATAACACAATTGTTAAATAGATGCCTTGAAATAGATCTTCTAATGCCTTACTTTTCTGATTATTTTATGCTGCATCTGAATTATATAATCATTTTTAAAGTTTTGCTTTTTATCATCAATAGAAATGCCAAAAAGCAAATACTCTGCACAAAATGTTGTTTACACTATAAATATTGTTTGTATGTAACTTCAAATCCAGCTGTTATTTCCTTTAAATAAAATCATGGGACCCTGTGTTTAATCAACTTGATACTGAGCTTTTAAATCAAAGCTGCTCATATTAATCCTATTTTGAATCCTATATCATTGCAGTGTATACAAGAGCCCAGTTCCACGAATACAAAAGGTGTGCAAACAAGTAAAAATAGCTTTCACAGTTCAAACATGGAAAGAGTAAATAAAGCCCTAGAAGGTCTACCGAGCTATTCAAGATTAAAGTTATTTGCACTTTTCTGCAAATATCTAGAATAGAGCTGCTCTATGCAATGCACCAGCTATACACAGTTGTTTTGCAGATTGCACTTCAACAACTTTAAAAATGAAGTGAAAATCCTTTTTTTTTTAAATTTAAAATACACTCGAACGTTATTTTTTTTTAATTCATTGATATGCTATTAAAACACACACTAAGCTCCATAAGTCACAAAATACAACTTCAGAGATACCATTGTGTGTGTAATGGAAATATTTTCCTAAAGTAATATGCTACACTATGGACGCCTGGTGGTCATATTCACACTTCACAGTTCATAGATCACATTTTACACTTCACAATTAATACATCATAGTTCACACTGTATAGTACACAGCTTACATTGTATATTTTTCAGTTCACTCTACACGTATAATCATGAGATACCGCAGTGGCGGATTCAGGAATTCCTTTGGGGGAAGGGGGGGGCATTTTAATAAGGGTGGGCGCCAATCCCAAAAACGAAACAAAACGTAAAAATTATAACCAGGGCCTCATGTAGAAATCCGTATTGGGAGGAGGTTAGACCCAAAATTTTGTTCTAAATTTGGGTCGCAGGTAAAAATGTAAAATTTTTTTGACCAAAATTACAAAAATTGACTCCAAATGGCGCCGCAGGCGACTTTTTTTGCTAAAAATCACTCAAAAATGACCTAAAAAACGGGTGATAGGCGCCAATTATGTCTTTTTTGAGGGAGGAAGGGGCGCATTTTCTGATCCTTTGGGGGGGGGCT
>JAQIXP010005305.1:0-10567 GCA_034700285.1 Proteroiulus fuscus | reverse complement strand
CAAAAAATGTTTGCATTCGGCATGTATCCATGTTCCGAATGGCCCATTAACATGGTCGCAGATCATGGAGGGGGGTTAGGAAGTGTAACCCCCAAAAAAATTTCCAATTATTTGTTTTAGACCCTTGAACATAAGATGAGCCCAGGGGCATATATAACGGGGGGGGGCAGGGGTGCAATCATATCCCCCCAGAAACAGGCAAGTGGGCATAGAAGTCTTCTGGTAACTACCAAACATTGAGCCCTTTCTGCAAATTTTAGCACATTTTTGAGTGTTTTTGAGCATAAAAATTGCCTGCGGCGCCATTGTATTTTTGGTTACTTTGGGTCTTTTTAAAAGTTGTACACGTGGGAGGGAGGGGGGGAAGAAAGTTCTTAATTCAGCCCTGCCTCCCTCAAAAAAATAGCATTACTTCCCCCCCAATCATGGAGAGTGATCTGCAGCCATCGCGCTCAATAATGAAAAAAAACCACCACAAATCATGTAATGCTTTCGAAAGATATTCAATATTTTGCCAAAATACTTTTAACATTTTTTTTTTCAAAATATCGAAAAAATTTTTTTCAAAATATTGAACGGTTTTTTCCAAAATATTAAACCGTTTTTTTTTTCAAAATAAGAAATAATTTTTTTTTCAAAATAATGGATATTTTTTTCAAAATATTGACCGTTTTCTTTTCAAAATATTGAACGGTTTTTTATAAATATGGAAAGTTTTTTTAAAATAATAAACATTTTTTTTTCAAAACATTAAACAGTTTTTTTTCAAAATATTGAACGTTTTCTTCAAAATATTGAACTGTTTTTTCAAAATATTGAACAGTTTTTTTCGAAATATCGAGCGTTTTTTTTCTCAAAATATTTAACTGGTTTTTTTTCAAAATATCGAACGTTTTTTTTCAAAATATCGAACTTTTTTTTCTTCAAAATATTGAACATTTTTTTCCCAAATATTGAACATTTTTTTCAAAATATCGAACGGTTTTTCAATAAATTGAACGGTTTTTTCAATAAATTGAACGGTTTTTTTCAATAAATTGAACATTTTTTATAAATATTGAACGGTTATTTTCAAAATATTTAATGTTTTTTTTCCAAAATATTGCACGTTTTTTTTCAAGATATTGCAAATTTTTAAAAATATTTAATAATTATTATTATTTGAAAATATTGAAATTTTTTTATATTATTTAATTGTTTTAATATGCTTTCATATAATAACATTTAAAGGTTTAGGAGAAAATGCCATTTAAAAGCCAATTTCCAGGCATTTCCTATACAAATGTTATCTCCGCAACGGCAAAAAAATCGCACGGTGATCTCCGCAACGATGGCGTTATCTCCGCAACGGTATTTTCACTAATTATTTTAACACGCTTAATTTACAAAAATAAATTAACCAAGATAGCTATCTTTTAGTTAAAGATATCATAAACAGTTGGCTTAAATTTCATTTGCTTATGTTGTCAAAATTCGCAGAAATTTTGATCTGAAGTTGGCAACATAGAAAACTCAGGGATTCTGTGTGATCTCCGCAACGAGATTTCAATATTCTATAACTTTTTTATTTTTCTTCAAATTAATGCGAAATTTCGCCCATATATGCTTGAATATGCTAAGAAAAACCTCAGCTATGTTTCAACATAATAATTCATTAAGAAAAAAAACTGTATGACGAAAACATGACAAAAATGGGTTGCGAAAGTGATCTCCGCAACTTTGGACAGCACCTTAATTAAGTTCAAAATAACTTTTAGTATAGACTTCAGCAATCCATTTCTTTTAACCCAAGCTTATTTTGGAGGTTAATACTGGCTGAAATTGGTAAGTCAGGACTTCAGCAATCTACCCTATATGTTTTTGTAGAACTTTAAGGTGTAAACCTTTCAGGCATGGAAAGATAGATATTTGGATATAAATGGGAAATGTTATTATTTTTTTTTAATACTGTATTTCTTAAAATATATTTGATCATGCCGTACTATATTTTTAAAATATATTTGATCATGCCGTACCATATTTTTAAAATATATTTGATCATGCTGTACCATATTTTTAAAATATATTTGATCCTGCCGTACCATATGTTTATAATTATTTGATCATGCCGTACCATATGTTTATAATTATTTGATCATGCCGTACCATATTTTTAAAATATATTTGATCATGCCGTACCATATTTTTAAAATATATTTGATCATGCCGTACCATATTTTTAAAATATGTTTGATCATGCCGTACCATATTTTTAAAATATGTTTGATCATGCCGTACCATATTTTTAAAATATATTTGATTAATAGCTCTAAATTTAAATAGATTTTAAAATATAAATGTTAAAATGACACATTTCAATTTCAGCAGTTATTTTTCCCCTAATATCCATATGGGTGTGTTCTGTTTATTTCAACATTCCATCATTTGAAATTTTATCGCTTTGCGATTCAGCAATGTTTATGGCTTGACTGTTATTTCAAGTAGGCAATATTTAGCTTAAAGTGGAAACTTGTGACAGTTTTGTTCTTATAGTAATAGCAGGTTTCAGGAAAGTGTACAGACTGAATGTCTACATGGATAAGTGCCAAAAAACACTAACTGAAGGAACTTTTTGTCATGAGTAATCGAGCATGTTTGCAAATTTGTAATTGGCTGGTTTTTAAGTTCCTTGTAATATTAAACTTAACCTTC
The DNA here is from genome assembly GCA_034700285.1 of Proteroiulus fuscus. Lineage (NCBI taxonomy): Eukaryota > Metazoa > Arthropoda > Diplopoda > Julida > Blaniulidae > Proteroiulus > Proteroiulus fuscus. The sequence continues at coordinate 7,876 of JAQIXP010005305.1, read as the reverse complement.
CTTCCTCATTTTTTAACCCTTGTGTAGCATTATAATCTTATGGTCAAGCACTCAGTATTCTAAATTCAGTAATTTGGAAAGTGTAGATACGACCAACAACCCTTTTACATCTATGAACACTACCTGTAAGTAAATAAATGTATTATCATTTTTCATTAATTATTGATTATGTATAATGCATAATTTTTTTTGATAATTGCATTTTGAGATATTATAAGAAGTTAACACAGGGTATCTGGCAAGCCTGGTAAACCTGGAAATGTGAGGGAAATCACTCAATATTGTCTAGAAATGTCATGGAAATTTATTCTGTTTCTGGAAAATCTAAATTCTTTGCCAGTTTTTTATTTTTTATTTTGTTATATTTGTTTAAATTATTTTACATTAGCATTGTTACATCGGGGTGTTGCTAGGGATCCAGTTGCTGACCCCTTGCGATGCCCCTGTGCTTCATAACTAGTTATTTTGGCTTTATACTAACCCTACTCTTTATTTGGATTAATGGTGAAATTAAGGAATTTAATCTGCATTATTTAATGTACAAGGATTTGCTACAGAATTAATTTTTCTTTCTGTTAAGTCTGTACGCAGGGGGGAGGGGCAGGGAAGCCCCGGGCCCCCCACCACTTCGAAATTGTCATACTCATACTAAATCAAATGGCAAAATATGCACTATTGGTGAATTTAGCCTATTCAGGGTAATTGCAGTGTTTTTTAAAAAATGTTTTTATGAATTAAATAATAGAAAACTCTTTAAAAATATGTAAAATGTAGGCCTACTGTTTTTTGATAGCTTTATTGAGCTTGAAAATATGAAAAAATTGTGTTCAGTGTGCCAAATTGCACATGCACACTTGCTGAATTGGCAACTAAGATTTTTTTAATATTTTAAGCTCAATAAAACTAACACAAAATATTACACTTTACTCATTTTTAAGTATTTTTCTATTATTTAATTATTTAAAAATTGTCAGGACAATCTGCAGTTTCACAATATCTTATATTCTTCTCCTTTGTAATTATTTTTTTTGTTCTACCTTTAATGGATTAAAAGAAAGTTTTTCAATGACTTTGAAGACTAGGTCAAAGGTCATATTTTTGTCACCATTAGATTCATCAATTTTGATTTCCTATTCCATTCTAAAACGTTTTTTCATTTCAAAGCATATTTAGTGATTTATTGGGGTAGGCAAGTATTCTGAATCACCCTGTATATGGTTCTTGCAATAAAAAGCACTTTAGTGTATACAGGGTGATCAGTTAGAAACTACACTAAAGTGGAATGCTATAATTTTCATAATCGGGGCACAAATGCTAGAAACATAAGTATTTAGTAAAAGTCACTTTACATCTCAATATTCCACTTCGATTAAGTTCGATAAATTTCAAAGGAAGATCAAATTTTGGTTTTCAAATCATCCATATCTTGCAGATGCTGTGAATTCAAAATATTTTTAAGAAATCCTACAAAGATATTCAAATGTGATAACTGCATGATTTTGTTCAAATTGTTTTGCATTCAGTTATTATGATGTATTTCAATAGTTTCATTTTTTGCAGGAATTCAAGTTTTTGTCATCAAAAGCAATGGAAAAGCAGTGTTTGATTCGGGCTGCCCTTGGTAATATTGCCAATTTGGGCGATCTGTATGATGCCAGAACTGATAACTTTTGTGGAATTTCCGTTTTCAAAAAAGAAATTCCAATGAGCGCTTTATCTTTGGTTGACAACCATTTCTCGGATGTTCAGTTTGTTAATTCAGACACATTATCTGACAAGATGCACACTTTAGACATTAATGCTGAGCTTAAAGTCAGTGTTTTGGCTGGGCTACTTCCCCTTAGTGGCTCAGGCAAGTATTTGAAAGATGAGAAAAACAGCTGCAAAACCTTCAAAAGTTCTCTTCTATACAACATAACCACAATCACTGAACAAGTAAATATATATGCCGAAGAACTAAAAGATTGCTTTGCCATTGATTCCTTGCAGTCGGGATTTGGAACTCATGTTTTAGTTAGTAGTTCCTGGGGAGCCAACTCACTGATAACTGCTGAATATCAGAACACAGAAAAAAGAGACTCCAAAATTATTGAACGCTGTCTTCAAGCTCAGTTGAACTTGCTTGCAGTTCAGTTTTCTGGCAAAGCAGAAGTTGATTACAAAGACAGGGAAGATAGCTCAAGCATCAACTTTAGTATCAAAATATTTGGAGATATCCTGCCGCAAGATGAAGAAGTTCCTACAACCTGCCAAGAAGCTTTGCTGCTTATGAAGAAGATGCCAGCACTTGTAAAATCTTGCAATTTTGGAAAAGGAAAACCTTTAAAGTACACCCTGATCCCATTAGATGTACTATTTAAATATCTAAATCTTGCAATGTGTGCAGATGTGATGCTTAAAACATTGGGTGAGGATTGTGTTGTCAGAGTTGTACAGATCTTTGATAACATTTCATTTGCAAAACAACAAGTGAACGATTTTTATGATGATGTTCTAAAAAACACATTCTGCCTTCCTCAAGCAAAAATTAAACAAATCCAGTGCATTAAAGAAGATTTCCATGTTGCTGAAGGGAAATTTCGTTCAGATTTGGCAAATATTTTGCCTAAGGTGAGATCTGGAACATTTGAGATGACCCAGCTTGAAGAATTAATCAAGGAATATTCTAACTCCAAAAATTCTTATGATAAAGTACTACTGTTGTTAACATCTGTAGAAGATGTTGCTGAGAAGATGGCTTTTGCAGACATTCTTCAAGAAAAAAATGTTCAGTATATTGGATGTGGAAAATTTCTGGATACAGAAATGTTTAAAAATCAGGAACAACCTCAAGCTGTGTTGTATTTTACTGAGAGTTTGAAAGCCAAATCTAAGGATGTATGGATTGACAACAGGCACTTGTTCTATGATATGATGACTAAGAGAGAATTCATTTTGTTTGCTGTTGACTGTGACATTCATCCGGAATTGTTACCTACTGATGGAATCTCAATTGCCACATATAAGAATGGAAAACTAATGTGCAAAAATCTTCTTGAAAAGCAAAAAAACGAAAGCAACATTTCATTTGCACGATGCCGCTCACCTGTAGAGAGACATGCTCAGAAACCAAATAACAGAGTTGAGTTGAGTATTATTTGTCCTGGAATTGATTGCAATCCAACACAAGTTCAAAACTGGGTGTGTGATAAATGCCATGCATTTATTGAATATGGATTTGATTCTTCCTTCTATTGCTCTTGTGGGAAAGGCCGAGCTGATGATTATGAGTTTAAATGTCAAGGAAGTAATCATGGTCTTACTTACTGTGCATTCACTTCTAATGACTTGGCAAAGGTACTTAGCAAACTTCGACCATTAAAGGAAATCAACATTCTTATTCTTGGAGAAACAGGTAAATAATTCACTTTGCAATCTAAGTTATCACATTAGTGCCCCCAAAAAAAGACACGCAGAATTATGCACAAGTACAACTGATTCTTATAGTTATAAGTTTCTGCACAGATTCATCAGGATCCTCATCAAGCCATTATGTGCAAGTAAACTTGTTCAGAAAACCTGACCATTTGCTAATGAGTTTGAGTTACATTAGAGTTAAAAATGCTCAAATTAGAAGGTCTTTTATTTACAAAATTATAAGAATTTGAATTTGAAAACTTAGAAACCATAAATACTTGTAAAATGTGCAGACCCAAGAATCTTGAATTTGCCAGCCAAATAATTAAAAACTATTTGAAAGTTTAGGAACTCCTTTCTGTGAAAATGTATGCACACATTAGAGAAAATTCTGCATAATTCTTAATGTCTATGTTCTTTTCCTGTTTCTTATAAAACATTTGCAATGCAATGCAATTCTGGTGTCATGTCATAATAGCCCGATAAAAAAATAGCCCTTAGATACATTAATAGAACTTCACCTCCTCTCCACCCACCTGCCTTTCGGCTTTATGGCTCGTCTCTCTCCTTTTCCACTATCTATTTCACCTGAAACAGTTTCTTTTTCTGGCCCACTAGTATTCACATCGCAATAATGAATGATGGACAATATAATCTGGGTTACAGGGTAGGCTGGGTTTATTCTGACCTATCACCAAAGACCTACCTTGGCCAATTACAGTCAGGATGCCTTTTGGATTGCTTAGGTACACAAGCCCCCACACCACAACAAGGTACCAGCCCAGTGGGGGCAGCCGCTAGATACAATAGCCAGATGCAACAATAGCCCTAATACAAAATAGCGCGATAAACAAAATAGCCCCTAGACACAAAAGTTTTATTATAAATAGCCTGTTATAACATAGATTAACATAAACATTTGGTATTCTAAAATTAATAATTAAAATTTAGAAATGAATTAGGCAGTAGCCCAAGGTATTAAGTGTCTCTTTTATAACTATTATTAATAAACAATAATTTGGGCTTATTCTGCAGTCTACGTTTTAAATTTGCACAGCAAATACAGAGTTAAATTTAATTTAAATACAGTAATGAAATGGCAGATTTACGCTTATAAAATCTTTATGTATTAGATGAAACACAGGGAAAGAATTTTATGCGAAATGAAATCTTAAGGTTGAGTGACGAAAGTCCTGAGGGCAGTGAGGGCTTTCGTCACACAACCGAGGGTGAAGTTTCGTATAAAAATTTTCCCCCCGTGTTTCATGTAATATAAACACCAAAATTTTACTGTACAGGCAGTTTGATGTGCTTAGGAAATTTCATTTTAGAAGTGCTGATTTTGTTATCACAAAAAAGTTATAACAAACTTATTAATATTACTTTTTCATTTCATTCATCCTCAATTAATTGAGTCTTAATGCCATTTCTTTTCATGTGAATCAACTAATTAACAAGGAAAGTATGCAAGAGGTTTTTTAATTTTACAGCAAATTTTACGTAATAAAAAGAAAAGAATTTTTGTTTTTTCTAACTGGAGTTGTTTATATTCATGTATTGCTGTGTATCATATTTTTTAACTTTGAATATTAACCTTGAAATGATGTAAAAAATCAGTAAAATATGTGGTATTATTTTAGTCAGGGCTTTTTTATTAATTTTTTTTACATCATTTACATCATTGTGTCTTACATACTTAAGCGATTTTATAAAAAAACTATTTTTTTATCGGGCTACTGTGTCTTAGGGCTATTTTTGTATTGGGCTGAAATGGAGGGGCTATTTTGTCCGGGCTATTATGACGTAGATCCATGATTCTATGTATACCTTCTGTAAGCAATTGTGATATCATGTAAGTCTTAATGACTTTTATCATTTCAGGTGTAGGAAAGTCAACATGGATTAATGGATTTTTTAACTATCTTTCTTATGAATCTTTAGCTGATGCAGAAAAAAATGAAATGCTTAGCTTAATTCCTTCACAGTTTACCATGTGCAATGATGAATATGAAGAAACATTGGTATCCACTGGATCATCTGCAGATGAAGTTCAAATTGCAGGTCAATCAGCAACACAACAAACTAAGGTGTATCCTTTTCCTATTGGTGATACTTTGATTCGTCTTATTGATACACCTGGTATTGGGGATACACGTGGGATTGATCAGGATAAAAAGAATTTTGAAAATATTTTAAACACACTTTCCTATTTGGATGAGTTACATGGCATTTGTATTTTATTAAAGCCAAACCAGGCCAGGCTCAACATAGTGTTTAAATTTTGCATTAAGGAACTCCTTACCCATCTTCACAAGGATGCTTCTCACAACATTATGTTTTGCTTTACAAACTCTCGAGGAACATTCTATCGCCCAGGTGATACCTTGCCCGCACTAAAAAACCTTCTATCTAGCCATGAAAATGTGCTAATACCTCTGTCAAAACACACTATCTACTGTTTTGATAGTGAATCTTTCAGATTTCTGGCAGCTTTGAAAGCTGGCATGAAGTTCTCAGCCGAGGAGCAAATGAATTTTTCTACCAGTTGGAGTAGATCTGTTGATGAAACAGTTCGCATGTTGCTGCATATTGCAAATTTACCTCCTCATCCAATCAAGAACACGACTAGCTTGAATGAGTCACGTCAATTAATTTTGACATTGGCTAAACCCTTGGCTGAAATTAGCAAAAATATCCAAACTAATATTGCCCTTGTTGAAGATAAAAAGGATGAAATTAGGAAATCCACTTTGGAAGTGAATGAATTAAAGAAAACCTTATTGGTTACTCAAGTAGATTTGAAGTCCAATCCACTTCAAAGTCCTAGAACTGTTTGCACTAACAGTAGATGCATAAAAGTATATGATGTTGGAAATGGAATCAAGAGAAACAAGTATGTGCAGCTTTGTCATAATCCTTGTGGTCTGAGAGGGGTAACTGTTGACACAATTGGTCATCATGACCTTATTAAATGTTCAGCAATGACTAGTGAATATTGTCGACACTGTTCACATTCCTACAAAGAGCACATGCACATTATGTATGAGTCTGAAGAAGTTAATGTTCAAATTGAGGATGAGAACATCAAGTCTCAAATGTCACAAAAATTGTCAGCAGCACAAACTAAGCAAATAGCAATACAAGGGTTTGAGAATAGAATCAAAGCTTATAGAAAAGAGCAAAATTCAATTGAGCAGACCACTGCTAGATTTGCATGTTTTTTAAAAAATAATGCAATTACACCTTACAATGATGCCATGCTGGAATACATGGATCACCAGATCAGGGAAGAGCAAGAGAAAGTTGCAGCTGGGGGTGATCCAAAAATCTATGAAGGTATGAAAGCTACTCGAAATGGGTATAAATTGCAGATTGACATTCTTGAGAAAGAGCTTGCAAATAAAGGTTCAGCAAGGGTTCTAACACCAGACGAAGTAAGTGGTGAAGTTAACCAATTGTGCAAACTGCCTCATTTTGGTCAGAAACTGAAAGATGCATTAAATGCAGCCAGAACTGCTTCTTGCCATGCTGGTATATACACTGAGGTGAATCCTCCACCTAGAACCACAAAACAGAAATCTACTTTTTTAGGAAAACTTAAAAATACTGCAGGTCAAGTAGCTGAAGCAGGAAAATCATTTATAAGGCAAATTTTTCTAATAAATAATAATTAATGAAAATAGGAGTTACTGTAATGACAGAATAACACCATCAGCAACTTTACACAAAGTAAAGAAGTAAAAGATGTGCTGTTAACAAAGTTTAAATAACATTAACGAAAGTCCAATTTAATTCCTAGAATGATGAAATTTGGAATGACAATTAAAAACAATTTTAAAATTATTTACATCACAATTTCTTAATTGTAATAATTAAGCTCAGCTGATGCCAAACTTTTTTCATATTTTTTCAAATTTGTAATTTTTATCTATGTTTTTTTTTTAATGCAAGTGTCTATTTTATAATTGGTAATTCCAATAAATATTTAGCGGTGTTTTTTTCTCAATAATTGATCACACAATTTTAATTTTTTTTTAGCGAAACATAAAATAGTTCAATTTAAACTACTTTTTATATTTAAAAAAAAATATTTTTACATTTAATTACCTGTTAGTTTGACTACTATTACATATGTATTAACTTTTTATGTAGTATGATATATTGCTACTGTATTACTTGTTGCTTCAAATAATTAATTGTACTTATAATTAATCAAAGCCAGTTAGATTATTAATGCTAATTTACATACCTATTGATATATGATTTAATGTGTTTGGTTTATCTAATGCATGCTTGGTAATAATATAATTATTATCCTATCAATTTTATGTATCTTCCATGTTAATCTTTCAATAAAACATTATATCCAAACAAGCAAAATTTAATTTTTTAATGAAATCCTGTTCATATAGTTCCTTATAGAATGGATTGGGATTAATGAATGTAATATCTCTTCATATAGTTCCTTATAGAATGGATT
>JAQIXP010005304.1:0-10571 GCA_034700285.1 Proteroiulus fuscus | reverse complement strand
TCTGGAAATTTGTGAAAATTTGTCTGGAAAACCTGGAAATGTCATGGAAATTTATCACTGGATTTGGCCAGACACCCGGAAAAATGCAGTGGTTAACATTAGTGAGATGGATGCAACTTCCCACTTTTCAAGGCACAGTCCTGCGCTTGACGATGGCCTCGGAGATGACGGACACCTCGGAGAACCTGTCGTAAAAGTCCGCCGCCTTCTTCAACTCTTCGACCCTCCTCCGGCATGCCGCCCGACAGGCGGCGGCACAGGCGCCCAGCGTGGCGCGCAGGCTTTCAGCGAGTTCGGGCCTCTCGTAGCTGCCGTCGGACGCGTCGTACCCGGCCAGATCCCTGATGGCGGCCTGGACGGCCGGAAATTTCTCAGGCGTCATGGCAGCCTTCAGCGACAGCGCCGCCGCATCGCCGTGCTTCCGAATGCATCCGAGCAGCCTGCCGACCTCCCTGAGCCGCTCGCCTGCCGCCTCTGTCGTCGCGCCCCGATCCAGGAGCACGCGGCCGTACTCCAGGGCAGTCGGATCCCTCCGGACCACCCGGGTCACTTCGTCGTTTTCCATCTGGCGCAGCGTCAGGCGGAGCCCCTTGCTCCAACCCGGCCTCCTGCGCCGTCGGCAGTCCTTCAGGGCGGCGGCCCGACGCTCCTGCTTTTTCTGCAGTCGCTTGTTGGCGCACCGGCGGGCCCCCCGCTTCTGCAGTTTTAGGTAGACTTCGTGCTTCTTCGTCTCGTCCGGTTCCACCATCAGGTCGACGACGTCCGGCCTGTCCGAGTGCTCGCCCAGAAGGTGTTCCAAGAGGTCCTGGCTCACGCTCTTGTCACAGTAGCAGCAGTAGTTCCTCTTGCGCCTGGTCCGCTTGCGCATCCGGGCCGCGCCCGCTCGGTGGCCCCTGAGGTGGAGCTTGGTCAGGAGCTCGTAGCGCTCGTCCGACGGAAGTTTCCGGGCAAGGATGGCGGCGACCTTTCGCTCCTTGGCGTGGTTGACCAGGATGTGCTTGTTCATCTGGTTGGGCATGGTAGTTGCCGAACAGAAGCCGCAGAAGATTCGGGTCTTTTTGGGCCGCGTTTCTGAAGACTTATCAGTAGTGTCCGGCTGCGGCGTAGCTTCCTCTTGGTCGGACTCGGGATCTCTCGGAGTCGACTCCGAACCACAAGGCACTGCAAGCTCCATGTCTGGAATGAGACAAATAAGGGTGGGACAGCGCCTTCTAGTTGTAGGTCGGACTACAATTTTATCATGCCTTTCGGTCTAACAGAAAAGTTTCACAGAAAACAGCAGATTTTCTGATGCAATTTAAAATTGTTGTAAATCCATTTTTTTTTTGTGGAATATATGATACCACTTTTTCTGCAGTTTTCAAGTTTCTTTCTGCTGTTTTATGATATATAGGCTTTGACCCTGGCCCAGCAAAAAAAAAAAACTGCAGAAAAAATGTGTTTATGAAACAAAAACCTACATAATTTGTGTAGTTTTTGGGTAGAAAACGTGCATGTTTTTTCTACAGTTTTTTTTCATTTTTATACAATATTTTTGAATTTTTATACAATATTTCTATAATTTTTATACAATATTTCTATAATTTTTATACAATATTTCTATAATTTTTATACAATATTTCTATATTTTTTATACAATATTTCTGTAATTTTTATACAGTGTTTCTGCATTTCTTTCTACATTCTAGGGACACAGAAAAAGTGCAGAAAAATTACAGAAATACTGTATTAAAAAAAACATGCACGTTTTCTACAGAAAAACTGCGCAAATTACCTAGGTTCCCACGCATCCTGGAAATCCTTGAAAACCCTGGGAAAACATTTTTCAATACTTGAAACTCTTGGAATTTATAGCTGATTTTTTATTTTCGACAGTTTAAAACGCGAAAAATTTAGAAAATTTTTACATGAAAATCAATATTCCTACTGAGGGTAAGCCTTCAGTTTCCGGGGGACAAGCCCCCTCCCCCACAGGAGTCTGACCCTTGACCCCTGTTGGAGAACCCCTTAGATGGCCAACCTTTTTTGTATCTTCCTGGCAAATTGAACACTGGGTAAGTCCTGGAAATACTTGAATAAAAATCCTTGAATGTCCTGGATTTTTATTTCTTTCAATGAGTTTATGAAACAGGTTTATAACAAGGTTTATGAAGCAAAAAAATCTACATAATGTAGGTTTCTGTATCATAAACGTTCAGAAATGTAACTTAAACTACAATTTTTCTGCAGTAATGTAGAAAAATGCAGACTGCAAATAAACTGCAGAATTCGAATTTTCTGAAATTTTTTTTCCCCCGGCCTTCCTAAAGGGGGACACAGTAACATGCTTAAATCTCAAAAGAAGTGTCAAACTTTGCTGTAAGGTGGCACAATTTCTACTGAAATGACATTCCAAAAAGCAGGAATATTCTTTTGAAAGCAGCTCACCAAGGAGCAAAAACGAACAAAACTTGTAAGAAAAATCTCTCACCAGGTACCAACACTTACCATACACTAGAAGCCTGTAATGGCGACCAATTTACTGCACATCAGAAAAACTACAGAACAGAACACATCAAAACAGCGAATGACACATAAACATAAAAGTAAATAATCAATATTTATTATTATTGTTTACTTGTATGGCATGCCGTTTAGCACTTTATAATGTTACAGAGGGGCTGTGCATATATTATTCAGAAATATAAGCTGTGAATAAACTAGAAAAATTATTCCTGCGGGAAGTACGAAACTTATCCAGTTTGTGCTGTCACTGCTTAGTTACTAGCTGTACAGACGCTTTAGTAAGCACACCCGAGTCAAAGATACAAATTTCTGAATATTCAAACTAATCTGTACATGGAATTTATTTCAATTTTCCATAAACATTTCAATGTGAAAGTCGACATAAAAAAATAATGTGAAGCCGTCAATTTACGAAATCCAGCTTCCTCCGACTGTACTTCCGAGCGTTCCTCCTTTCCTCGGATCCTTCCAAAATCAACTTCCTCGAGCGGGTCATTTCGCTAAAGTTGTAAATGGGAATTACGGAATCGATAGCCGACCGTTACGCTACCTTACCAGTCTTACCGTTTGCCTCGTCGGGCCGAAATTCGGCCGCCAGCTTGTAAAATTGCTCGTACTGCTCGACCCTACTCCCCAACTCTTTCTTCTTCTTCAAGCAGTTCTCTTTGCGCAAAAACGCACATCTACTCAACATCGCGTACAGCCGGCGGGCGAGTTTGGGCTTCCCGTAGGAGCCGGTTTTTTCGTCGAACTTTGCGAGTTTCCTGATGGCAGTAGTGACGGCCGGAAAGTTTTTCGGAACTATGACGTCTGCCACCTTCTGTCTCATCTTTCCAGTTTGCTGGCGGACGAGGAGCAGCAGCTTGCCGGCCTGCCGGAGCTTCTGCGTCACGTGCGAGGCGCGCTTCTTGTGCACCTTGACGGCGTCTTTGGCGTACATCTGCAGCGTGGTGTCGAGCTTCACCACCACCGCCAGCTCGTCCTTCTTGATGCGGCGGTTTAGCCGCTTGGTAGCGCCGCCGGGGGTCGGCACCTTTCGCTTGTCCTTGGAACGAACGCGGTAGCACTGGTGGCGCCAGCGCCGTGACTTGACAAAGTACTCGTAGCAGGTCGTGCAGGGTTTGTAGCAGTTGGCCATTTTGTCCCGCGTGGACAGTCGGCCCACGATTAGTACGCCCCGTCCCCGCTCCAGCACTTTGATGTTGTGCCGGTGGTTGCCGAGGTTGCGGATGTGCCGGCACAGCGCCGCCTTCTTCCGCATGTCCGTCTCCTTCAACAGGGTGGTCACCTCCCACACGCTCCTGTGGTGGTCCGTCAGATGGCGCTCCAAGTTGCGCAGTGGGCCGGCGGTGCAGTAGCAGCAGTAGCACTTGTTGCTCCAGGCTCGTAACTTTATGTTCCCGGCGGGCGCTTTATCATCCCCGTTAACCGTCGCCGCCGGTGGCTCCGGCATCTCTGTGTCGGACACGTCCTCTAACTGCATGATGATGACGCCTTCGGATGCCGAAGTCTCGTTCTTGGCGTGAGTGATTATAGTCGGCGGTGCCAGCTCGTCGTAGCAGCTGTCCGATTCGGACTCGTCTTGGATCGTCCCGGCGCCCTCGGATTTGGACGCCGTGCTTGCGACGCTGGAGCGCGAGTCGTCGTCGTCGGTCGTCTGGCACTCGCTGCTGATTATGGAGACCGAATCGTCCGAGTCCTCGGAGTCGACGTCAATGCTGACAGTGTCCGATTGCGTCGAGGTGCTGGCAGCGCCGGTCTGCGACTCCCGGCTGGCCAACTTGATGAGATTCAGGAGCTGCTGGCAGGCGTTCTCGTAGCGCAGTCCATCGGCCAAGGTGGAACGTTCGATTTTGAGCGCCGGCAGGATGGGAGCGGCGATGCCAGTCTCGTCCAGGATTATGCACTCGTCGTCCGACAACGGAACGTCCTTCTTTATCGTGAGAGGAGGCTCGGAATTGTCCGCCGACTCCGGTATAGGGTCTGAGGGCGCCTCCGATGGCACGACCGGCAGCAGTTGCAAAGTCCGTTTCATTGTTTTCCGATCACAATGGCACTACCGAGGTTGTCTTGCATGAATGCGTCGCACGGCACTGAAACGAGAAATTTTAAATTCAATTCAAATCAGCATCCTTTAGTCAGAATAGATATAGGTCATTTCAATGTTGGAGGGTTATTTTGGTTAGGCATATTAAAACAAATTCTATTTTGAAAAAAATCAAATTATTTGAGTTTTCTGGATTTTTCCCTGACCTAATTCCCATTTTCCATAGCCAAAAATCATGCAACTGAAAATAAAACTTGGAAGTAAGAAATAATAAAAAGAATCCAAACATAGAATTGTGCAAATAAAATACTCAGGAAAAAATACTGCAGTAATGAAGTTTTACAGTGTGATTTAGCAAACTATTTGTACTATGCTGTAGGCCACTATTTTGGCAATGAATTTTACTATATTTCCATCTAACTGCTTATATTACTGCAGTGCTATTGCATCCATACACTGCAAAATTTCCAGGCCCATTAAAATTCCATGACATTCCATTATTTTATTCTTTTGTCATTTCTTACCGGTGTTTGGGTAATATGGGATTAATTGCAAACACGTGCAGCAGTTACCAGTACCGAAAAAGGTCTTCTTACTTTATTTGAACACTAGTATATTAATGGATTAATGATTACCTGTAAATTCAACCTGCAAATAAGTTTTTAATGTGAAATTTCAAACTGGATCACATCTTATTCGCGAATTTCTGGAGCCTTCTACCAGTATGCATTTTTTGCTGCCGGTGGCCATATCATGGCGTCCCATAGCACTACCATGCTTGTACTGCCATACAACGTCCAAAATCTCAACTTATTCCAAATTTTCAAATTGGAATCTTTAAATGATTTTAATTTTATAAAATTTTAATAACGCAAAAAATCTTCCGTTCAATGTATGATCGAGTTTTTTCTAGCTGATCATAGGATGAGTTAACTAGAAATCCCTAAAATGCAGAAATGTCTGTAAATTCATTGTAATAGATAAAAAACAGCAAATATGACTTAAAACTCAATTAAATTAATTAATTAAAAAAAACCGCAAAACTGACTTAAAATTCAATTAAATTAGTCGAAAAAAAACCAACAATTGCAGAAATGCCCTTGCATTCATTTTTGTTGAAAATGCAGAAATCATTTCACATTCAAGTTAATTAATTGAAAAACATGAAAACGACTTCAAATTCCTTTCAAATATTTTAAAAATATGCATAATCGCAGAAATGACCTTAAATTCATGTAAGTTATTTGAAACAATGCAGAAATGGTAGAAATGATTAACATCATTTAACTTATTTGAAAAAAAACAACCCAAAAATGAAATGGCAGAAATAACCTTAAATTCATTTAAATTATTTAAAAAAAAAAAAGAATTTGAAGTCATTTCTTCATTTTTTTTTAAATTAATTTTAATTATTTCTACAATTATTTAAAGGTGTTAGATTTCTGAATTTTTTCAATTCATTTAAAATAATTTAAGTAATTTCTGCAATTTCTGAATTTTTCAATTAAAATGAATTTGAAGTAATTTCTGTATTTCAACCCCATTAATTTCAATTAATTTTAAGTTATTTCTGCAATTTCTGAATTTTTGAATTCATTTCAAGTCATTTAAAAAATTACATTTTTTCTATCAGTTACAACAGCCTGACTTACAGTCATTTTTGCAATTTCTGCATTATTTCAGTAAAGGTGAACTTGACTCCAACTTTCATTTGTGATGCATTAGAACGTTACGAAAATTATAGAAATCAGGTATAAAATCAACGAAAATTGATAAATAATATGCAAAACGTAGGAATAATACAAAAATTTATTTCAATATAGTACATTATGCCTCGGCCTAATTATTTAATTTTGGCTAGTGCTGAGGCCGAGCCCCGGGCGTAAGCCCCTCATCGTTACTCAAGTAGGCAATAGTCTGTGGGACGAAAACCCTCAAAAATTCGTCGAAATTCCTCGCCCCATTCCTGGAACCTCTCTCCAGGCACTCCACCTTGCAGAACAGGGCGCACTCGCTCAAAGTGAGCATCAACTGACGTAGCGAATCCTTGCTGCCTGATGCAGTCTCCCTCGCAGCCTCCACGATACTGGGCACATTTTTGGAATCAAGAGCCTCCGCCAGGGACACGTTCTCCAGGCCCTCCCAGTTCCTCAGGAGCAACAGGAACAGGCCCATTTGCTTCAGTTTCTCCCGGACAGTGTTGAATAAGCGCCTCCTCTTGCAGTGCCTGGACTCGGCCACCAGGCGGAGGCCCCACGCCAGAACGGTCGGGTCGTTGCGGATCGTGCCGATCGGGTCCATGTCATCGGCTCCCAGTGCGGGAGTCAGTATCCTGGCCAGAGTTTCGGTGTCCCTTTCCGGCTCGGTGCCGCACCTGCGCAGGAAGCCCTTCTTGGCGCACCAGTGGGTCCGGATGTCCGACGTCAGAAAGTACCCTTGGCACAGAGGGCAGCACGCGAGAGTTAGCCCGGGCGGCTTGGACGAAGCGTAGACCCGGAGTAGACCTCTGCCTTTTTTGATGACTTTGACGTTGTGGGCGTGGTTGCCCCGGTTCCGAAGGAGGGTCCAGAGGGCGCGCTTCTTGCGCACTCTGGGGACGCGTCGGATGGCGGCTACTAAGTCCTCGTGACCGTGGTCGGACTGCAGGTGTCGGATCAGTCTGGACTGAGGTTGGTTGCAGTAGAAGCAGTTGGACTTCTTGCGGCAGTTTGTGTATCGGAAGCCGGAAATGATGTCGGGCTTCAGGGTCAGGGCGCCGTGGTCATTGTCCACGGCTTCTACGGGAAATAAAAAAGGGAAATTTTTTTTGGAAATTTTGGAATGATTTGCAAATCCTGTTCTGGGGAAAGATTTTTTTCCGTCCTAGATGTCGGACAATTGACATTTATTTGGATAAGATTTTCTTGATTTAACGGGATTGGCAAGATATTTCTGGGATTTTATGAAGATTGATCAGAAGATTTTCTAGATTGATGGAATAGTTGGCAATTTATTAGAGGATTTGCATCACTGGAGATTGACAAGAGGATTTTGACAGGATTTCTGAATAGGCCTACTGACATGAGGATTTTCAATAATGATGAGATTTATGACGACTGGCCAAAGGATTTTCAAGTTGACAGGATTTTTGAAGATTCATGAGAGGATTTTCAAGAGTTCTAAGAGTTTTTTTCAGCAAACTTTCAAGATTAGAGGAATTTTTGAAGATTCACCTGAGGAATTTTAAGACTGACAGGATTTTTGAAAATTGGCAAGAGGGTTTTCAATAATGATGGCTTTTTAAAAAATTGACAAGAGGATTTTCATGATTAAACAGGATTTACGAAGACTGACCAGGGGATTTTCAAAATTTACAAGATTTTTGAGGATTGACAAAAGGATTTTTAAAGATTTACTGGATTTTTGAAAATGGCCAAGAGGATTTTCAATAATGACAGGATTTATGACGACTAACCAGAGGATTTTAAAATTTTACAAGATTATTGACGATTGGCAAGAGGATTTTTGAAGATTGATAAGATTTTTGAAGATTGCCAGGATTTTTAAAGATTATTTAGGATTTGTGAAGATTGAAAGGATTTTTGAAGATTGGCAGGATTTTTAAAGATTGACCGGATTTTTGAAGATTGGCAGGATTTTTAAAGATTGACAGGATTTTTGAAGACTGACCAGAGGATTTTAAAATTTTACAAGATTATTGAGGATTGGCAAGAGGATTTTTGAATATTGATATGATTTTTAAAGATTGATAAGATTTTTGAAGATTGCCAGGATTTTTAAAGATTAATAGGATTTGTGAAGATTGAAAGGATTTTTGAAGATTGGCAGGATTTTTGAAGATTGACAGGATTTTTGAAGATTGGCAGGATTTTTAAAGTTTAATAGGATTTGTGAAGATTGAAAGGATTTTTGAGGATTGACAAAAGGATTTTTAAAGATTTACTGGATTTTTGAAAATGGCTAAGAGGATTTTCAATAATGACAGGATTTATGAAGACTGACCAGAGGATTTTAAAAATTTACAAGATTATTGAGGATTGGCAAGAGGATTTTTGAAGATTGATAAAATTTGTGAAGATTGGCAGGATTTTTAAAGATTGACAGAATTTTTGAAGATTGGCAGGATTTTTAAAGATTGACAGGATTTTTGAAGATTTGCAGGATTTTTTCAGATTAATAAGATTCATGAAGATTGAAAGGATTTTTAAAGATTGACAAAAAGATTTTTAAAGATTGGCAGGATTTTTTAAGATTGAAAAGAGGATTTTCAATAATGGCAGGATTTAAGAAGACAGACCTGAGAATTTTCAAGATTGACAAAAATTTTGAGAATCGACAAGATGATTTTTCAAGACTGACAAGATTTTTGAAGATTTTTCAAAATTGACCTCAGAAACTTTCAGATTGCCAGGATTTTTGAAAATATACAAGAGGATTTTCATGATGGAAAGGATTTTAAAAGATTCACAGGATTTATGAAGATTAACTGAGGGATTTATGAAGATTAACTGAGGGATTTATGAAGATTAACTGAGGGATTTTTGTAATTTACAGAATTTTTGAAGATTGACACTTGGATTTTCAATATTGACAAGAGGATTTTCGAGATTGATAGGGAGTTTTTATGAGACTAAAAGATGGGAATTTAAGATTAACTTGAAGATTTCTGGGATTTTATGAGATTAACTGGACTTTATGTGATTAGCTGGATTTTTTGGAGATTTTTTGTCAATCTTTCAAGATCAATCCTTCGGATGTTACATTGTTACTGAATACCAACCCATAAGCGCAACATCGTCCATCTCCGCCCTCGTCTCCTCTGTCGTAGTCTCACCAGCGCGATCGGGCTCGTCTTCAGAGTCGGATCTGTACTCCAGCTGGCACTGCTCCAGGATGTCCTTGTCCTGCTCCGCCGTCAGCAGTCCCCTCTCGCCTCGAGGCTGGTAGTCTTCGTCCGAAGACGGGTCGTGCACGCTACCGATGGAGAAATCGGACTCCGGTTCCGTCTTGATGGTGCACAGGCCAGGATTCGGGTCTGATGGGAGGATGGCCGGCGGCTCCGGGGCTTCGGCGACTTCCACGCTAACACATGGGATGCAATAGCTGACAGAGTTTATTATCAAGTTGGGAGCCTGAGTGAGGAGCACAGATCTGACGCTGAAGGTCGGATTAGAGGCCATTTTCGACGAGAATTGTCTGTATTTTTCTCGACGAGAATCACTGCAAGCATTCACTGTAGTCAGTCCTTGACTGGTTACATGGTGACTTAGAAAGTGAAAGTAGGCTACAATTTACATTCATTTTCCAAAATAATTTACAGGACTTTTCCTGATTTGTTATCATTATTGCTAGCTTTTTTTTATAGAAACTTGAATTTTCATTGAGTTTTTTCATGATTTTCTGGAGTAAAAGCCCCTTAAAAATTCCCTGACTTTTACAGGGTTTTTTTTATTTAACAAGTTTCACAACATTTAAAAAAAATATATATTACCTGTTCCTTTTGATAAAATATTTTAATGAGGATAAACAGGCACATACCTATCCATCCTTAATTAACTAGTAACTAAATTTGCAAACATTTTAAGAATTCCTTGGAATTCCATAGTTTAGATTCCCAATTTACCCTTCAATCTTCGATTTAGATAGCCTCGAATCCAGGGTATTTCTTTAGTTTTGGAGCCTAATTCAAATTTGTCATAATTTTCCAAATAATTCTGCAGAAATAGTGTATAGTTTGCAGTAATGAAAGGTTACTTCAGCAGACCTATTACTACAGGAAAAACTGCAGAAAAAAGAAATTTTTTTTGGAATAAAAGTACGTAATTTAGAGGGCGACGTACATACATGCTTGTCAACAGTTTGTTGCAAAAACTATACCGTAGGCATATATTATATTTATCAAAATATCGCTGTACTATGATTTTATCCCTGGTAAAAATCTTCAGCAGTTATACTGCAGTACTGCAGTTTTTTAGCAGTAAAATTGCAGTTAGTTAGCAGTATTATGGAACAAATGACT
>JAQIXP010005303.1:0-10573 GCA_034700285.1 Proteroiulus fuscus | reverse complement strand
AAAACTTCAGATTGATCATAATTACCTATGACTTCAACATAAATCTTTCCTGAACCTTTTGTTATTTGCTTCAAAGTTTTAATTTGAAATGTTTCAGAAGTTCCATTAATTTTCATTGAAATTTCAATAATTGGAGAACAACTATTTCCTGTAATTCTTTTTACTAAATAAACCTGTGAATAATCTGGCTTCAGAAACCATCGATAGTGATGACATGCATGGTTGATAATTTACAATAGTGCACATTGATCCACTATCCCCTGCAAAAGAATTGGTAACACCAGTCCATTCCATAGATTCTTTAGTCACCCTGTATATATATGATAAAAAAATTAAAAAAATTAAAGGAAAATCTGTTCGAAAGTGCCAAAAACGCATTTGTTTTCATTGCATCTTTAGCATTTCAGGACCCACTGGTCGAACCTTTTAACTTTTGTATATGATTTTTTTAAATGTATGGGCTGAATGTGGCAAGGGTGTTGGCTTCGGCAAATTCCCCAATTATTAATACACAAGCTGGTGAATGCCTGGCAAATTTTAAATATTAAAAACTATCAATAAATACCTTAAAATAAATAAAAATCTAAGAAGATTATTAAAAAATTGCAATTACATAATAATAATAATAATGCAGGCTTTTAATGACAAAATTTATATCATTATAGGCCCTATACAAAGTTATTTATAGACAAAATTTTCCACAGAGAAAGTAATTCCACTTGACTAAAATGCACTGCACTGTAAACAAGAACGTCTTTTAAAAAGTTATAAGACGTATCTTTAAAGATGAGTCATTTTAGGAGTCATTTTAAGTGACTCGGGGTAAAAAGGCAGATACTTATATCTTTTTTACAGAATTCTGCAAGATGCTTATCCTGTCTTACTCAGAAAATAAGACAGTACTTCTATCTTTTTTCATAAAAATATTTATAGGACAAACATGATTAAAAAAGGGCATATTATACCATTTAATTGTGGGAATATAATTGTATATATAAAACAACTTGACAACAAATAGGGGCCTATAAGTATAGAAATAAAGAAAGAAAATTAAATTTGAAGTAAATATGGTCTAAATATAAAAATATGTACATGCGCTTTTAACCTCATAAGTGGCGACGCTCGTTGAGAGGCCCACGGCGGGCTGATTTTTTTGATATTAGAGTAAACAACAGGATTTCATTATCGTTTATTTTACTTACAGTTGCTGAATTAAGAGTCCCTTTATCACCTAAATCTATAAGGTTTTCTTGCATGATAAGTGATTTTAGAATTCGAAGTATATGCTGGCCTATGTTTCCTCCATAATTTCAATGCATCACTGATGATGTCACATGAATAGGGAATTTTCCCTGTTCAAAAATTTGAATTTACTTTAATTTCCCCTATTCTAAAGTGTCTCAAAAGTCATATTCAAAGTCAGGAAAAAGACACTTAAGTAAAAAACTGGTAATGCATGATAAAAGATGGCTTATCTGACTGACAAGTCACAAGAATTAGAATATTTGGGGGAAAAGACTGTATAATATTACAGTTTTTAAACTAAGTCACTTTAAACACCTAAAATGACATGTCTATTAGAAATATTTTTTACAGTGTGCTTAACATGGTAGAGGGAGAAAGTTATCCCTCAACAATGTTAACCAATGCATTTTTTTTCAAGTGGACATCAAGCATCGTGAAGCATTCAAGTTTGCAATCAAGAAACTATTTTTTTTGAAGGTGAAACATGCATTAAATAACTTAAGTTACACATGCTTTGCATATATGGACCCACTATAAAAACTGAACAAAAATATATTATAAAATAAAAGTAATCTAAATAGCCATTTATAGAAATTAAGAGATTCAATTAATAGTAATATGTGTTGATGTCAGGCAGAAATTGTACGCAGATTGCTTTCCATATGCATTACAAATTTTCTTACAATTTATATTGGGTGGGGGGTAAGAAATTGGCTAATATCTAGTTGATTTCTCGATGAAATCAATTGATATTATGCTTATTAGAAACTGTAAGCCTTACGCTTTCTAATTATACATCAGTTTTGACGTAATATTTTGTGGTTACGATATACTAGGAAAAGAAAAATAGGCCTTGTTATATTTTGGCTACATGGCGAAAATTGCATGCCGTAAAATAGGCCTATTTTTCTTTCTTTAGTGTATCGTAACCACAAAATATTATGTCAAAACCCATGTATAATTAGAAAGTGTAAGGCTTACAGTTTCCAGTAAGCATCATGCTTGTCTATTTCATTGAGAAATCACTTAGATATTAGTGGATTTCTTACCCCCCCCATATCAATTTAATAAAAATTTAATGCATATTATTATCCATTTTTTGGACTTGGAATTTTTCAAGACTTTAAATTTTTCTAAACTTATAAACTTAATTTATTTTAGGCTTGAAATTTATTTAGACTTGCAAATTTTCGAACTTGAAATTTTTCGGATTTGAAATTTTTTAGACTGAAAGTTTTGCAATTTATTGAGGGCCATGCAAATATGATGTCAGCATAGTATGGGGGAGAGGGAGGGTTACAGCCAATGCTGACAAATGATGTGACAAGGATAAAGGGGGGTCAGCCAAGCTGCTGTCGTAAGCTTTCAGTTTATCTTTTTCATATTTAATGTTTTATGACTGGTCATACAAAGCGATTTTTAAATTCAAAAAATGGATTTGGTAATCTCTTTAATGTGAATAATTAAACAATGGCTTTAAAATTCGATTAAAATTAATGAAAAACATTTGATTTGTCATGGATGGTTTAAATGTAGGGCCTACATTCACGTATATATACAGGATTTTTCATTATAGTATTTCCAAATAATTACATTTTGAAAGCCTTAATATTATTCAATGATCAATGACCTGGGTAACAAGTTTATGTTAAGAATTTAGTAACACTATAACACACATTCTTATGAATTTTCTTTATTTTTTAAAAATCACAAAGTGGTTGCATCTGAAATTTGTTCAACAACAGAATGTTAATTTTTCTGTGGAAATTTGTCTCCTGAATTTTAAAATGCATTTTCTGCAGGAATTTTGGGTATTTAGATTGATGTTTTTACTGACTGAATTAGCATTGTAAATATCATCCTACAATTAATGTGCAAAACACCATTGTTGATGGCACTTGCATTTGCCAAATTTTACCAACAGGGAGTTTTTCAGGGGGCACTGAAGCCTTATTATGTACGTAATAACACTGCACATAATCAGTACCTTATTGGTATGTAAAATCACAAGAGAATAAAATAAAATTGTTTTTCGAATCTGAGATTTTAGTCATCCGTCTGATGTTTCTTCCAGTGGTTTTAAAGGCTGGTACAATCTCAATGTTTGAGTCACACTGTACGATGTATCATATCGTGCTTTGTTTTAAGTGAATTATACTTATTATAAAACTGCATGCAAACACCAAGATACTCGTAATGAATTTTGAATCAGTTATTTTATTTTAGCTGAAGTTTACAAAGTATATCAAGATCTACTGAGGATGATTACAAAAATAAGAGTGAGTTCCTTATAAGAGCTGCGGGGTTTCTATAGCACCCAAATTGCTCAATTCGTGGCAACACTATTGCATAAAGCTTGGTAACAGTATTGCATAATGCTCGGTAACAGTAAATAATAAAAAAGAAATACAAAAATGGCATCATAGTGATGCAAGCCCTCCACATCTGTTATTCGTACAGGATTGCAAGATGTGGTGTAATATTTTTGTATACACTGTTTCAATTACAGAAATCTCTCGAGTTCTTCCTCTACTCGGGGCGTTTGGGCCAGTCCATAGTTGGTGATGGCCCCATTTATCTGGTCGTACAGCTCCATTATTTGTAATGAGAAAAGAAAAAGGAGACCCATGACAGAATTGGTAATTACGCAACATGGGTTGCAATCTGTCCACCCCATACCCCCCCTCGAAAAAGGATTTACTGAAAGGATATTTTGTAAGATTGTAGTGGGAGGGGACAGAACAAAATTTTCAAACTTACCCCTTTTGGTAGAGGGCTATGTAAAACAATTTGGTAATAAGCCCACGAAATGCATTTGAACTCGCCAGGATGAAGCCGTAAAATAGGATTCGGCGGGATTTCTGCTGCAGTAAAACCTCCAGATGCCCCTACCCGCCAAAAGTTTGGGATCTGGAAGCATCCATCAAAATGATTCGGCTGGCAGATCAGATTATATCTGTGACATTGCGAGCATTTGCCCAGCATTTGTTGGTATTGGTAGAAGTTGAATGTTTTCAAACTTATCCAATATACCGTAAACTCCTGACCCAGAAAGTCAGGAGGTCGACAATAGAGATATCCTGTTCGAGGTCCCTGTGGCCAACAATCTTCTGGAAATCGAAATGGGTTATAGATAGACATCTTTGCTTTGAACAGCTGTTTTGATGTTTTGGTTTTTAGTTGCTTATGACGCTTCTCTGGAGGGGAAGCGGTGTAAGAGGAAATATGCGCCGGTGTTGACATTCCTGGAGAGAAGACTGGAAGTGGGCATTCTCGATTTGGAGTTGAATTTGGCACAAGAAATGAAAAAACGGATGGTTGTATCTCTTGAATTTCCTTATACAGGGACTGATATGATCCCAATGATAATAAAGGACTTAATTGGCCACTGTTACAGAAGAAGTCGGTTGAAAATGGTGGAACGTTATTTTCTCCCACCTCCTGCTGGTGGCACAGTAACATCTGATACTAGATCAATGGTGGTCCCTGGCACATGTGAAAGATGGCCATGTGAGACTACAAAGACATTCGAAGTAATTTTTCGCGTTAAATACTCCAAACAACTGTAAACAAGTCGTGTTTTGACCTGTGATGTCTCAAAGAATAACTCTGGATTTCTGGCAATATCCGCAGGAGTCGAAAAAAATATTTCAGACGCCAATACCCGATTCCATGCAGTCCAATCGAAGGACAAAGGAGCTCCATGCTGTAATGCAGTAATCTGCGGTACTGACTGGTAATTGGACATTGTAGTTTGAAAAATGATTTGATTTAACTTCCACCGTTGAAGACAAGAATCGAAGTGAGCATAAGCAATTTTTAGGAAGCATTTCTCCCACGGAATATGGTGATTGCAGGAAATAACATTTTCCCACGAAGTGTAATTGGTTACCATCAAGTAAAAATAAACAAAAAGGGTAAGAAACACTGGAAACAAATTTTACAACTAGGGTGAAGTATCATCTGGAAACACCATTCCAGATGACATTTACGATCCAGTAACTGATGGTTATAAAGGTCACAAGTAGGGTTGCAGACCTTGGTATCACACATGAAATGTCTAGGGCAAGACACATAAGGTCCCAAAAACATCAGATGATTTAATGTCTGGAAAACATACTCTCGGATTCGTGAATTCCTGTGATGACCCCACCCTTGACCTAGGTCACATAAGAAATTTATCCCGTCTTTTTGTTTTCTGGAATGTCCGTTGCCTTCTTTGTTTTCAAAATTCTTTTGTAAGTGTTTAGGGGGGATTTATGATTATGGTAACCCCAATGCTCTTCTACATGTGGGTTCTTAGAAAATATTCTAACAGTTTTGAACCCTTTCTGTAAGGGGGAGTTTGAAAAAGGTAAATGACAATCCTTTTGGCATTGTTCCTCATTATTGACCTCAGCAACAGTCCTGGTGACTATAACTGGTACAATAATTTGAATAAAATGCACAGTTTTGATAGGTTGCTGACTTGAAGAAAAAAATTCAGTTTATAATTCTTCTTCTCCAAGAATTTCTTGATTGTTGTACATCATGGGGTCTATGGGATCTACATACTTAGGAAAATAAGCTTCCGGAATCCCATATTGTATAGCCAGATCTGAGGCTTTAGCAATTTTATAAATAGTAGTTCTTAAAGCATTGTTCTGGTCTGGGTAAACCTTATTCAATTCTGCTAGCTCCTGAAAATGTTTAAGAGTAAGATATGTCTGCACATTTCCCCAGGAATCTGCAGAATTTGGGATTTGTGTTGTAACATATGATCTTAATAATTCTTGGAAGTTGTAGAAAGCTTGGGGTGTTACTTGGTGTTTACAAGCCTGCACTTTTGCAGTTAGGTCATCCAGGTTCATAAATAGATACCTGGCGGGATTCTTCAACTGCCCTTGCCTAAGCCGTTGATCTCGACAACCCAGTTTTGGTAGTTTTTGCACCATTTCTGTTACTTGGGTCAGTACTCAAATCTAGATGTTCTTCACGGACTATGGGCTTTGAATCTAACATTCTTTTCCTGGGTTGAGATTTGGATTTCCTGTATCAGTCCAGTTTTCTGGGTTTTCCCCAGAATAAGGACACAGATCATCCATGTGAATGTGTCCTATGGACCTATTATACCGGGAATCCCAAATCTCGAAGACAGTTGGACCAATTCTTTTTTTCACTATATACGGCCCATCTCTTTTAGGAGCAAGCTTGGCAGTTACACCATGCAACTTAGAACTTTTAATATGAGTTTTAACAAGAACTAAATCACCTTCCACAAACCCTGGGTAGTAATGCCCATTTGGATTCTCCCTGTTATGGTCTTGGGAAGTCTCCATGACTTCTTGAGTTAAAATTAGTGTTAATGACATTTCTTTTAAGAACTCGGCTACAGATGTGCGCAAAAAGGCGTCATCATGGCAGAATGCGTGGAATGACAAGAGTCTTGAGGTTGTCTCATTTCTCGACCAAATGTTAATAAAGCAGATGATACACCCGTTACAGTACTAGGGGTAGTATTCATTGCCTATCTTATAGGTGCT
This sequence comes from Proteroiulus fuscus, assembly GCA_034700285.1. Taxonomy (NCBI): domain Eukaryota; kingdom Metazoa; phylum Arthropoda; class Diplopoda; order Julida; family Blaniulidae; genus Proteroiulus; species Proteroiulus fuscus. The sequence continues at coordinate 3,806 of JAQIXP010005303.1, read as the reverse complement.
GGTTGATCATCCCATGTGTTGTGTCGATAATCAACTGCAATAGCTAATTTCTGTTTTAAATCCCGATGTTTACGTTCCACCGGATTGGCTTGAGGGTGGTATTTTATGTTCGCGTATATCGTCATCCTTTTCTTTATATTCTAGTACTTGAATAATCTTCTCACACATGGGATCATCTAATTGAAGTGCTCGAAAATCTTCTCTGGGTATAGGTTCCTCATCAATCAACATATGGTGGACGAGGACTACCTGATGTGTATGACCCGGTGGCCGGGATAGTAAATCTGCCAATACATTTAGTTTGCCAGGAATGTATTTCACATCAAAATTAAAGCGCTGTACAGACAAAGCTAAGCGTGCCAGACGTCCTGATGGTGTATTAAGTGACATTAACCACCTCAGTGGATGGTGATCTGAATGAACCACAAAACGTAAGCCATCGATATAAGATCTGAATTTATTAATTGCCCATATAACCGCAAGAGCCTCCTTTTCTATTACCGAATAATTCCGTTGAGCATTATTAAGCATTTTTGATGCATACTCAATTACTTTCTCTTTTCCCTCTTCTCCCTGCACCAGTACGGCTCCATGGCTTCATTGCTGGCATCCATGTATAATCGAATGCTCTCCTGGAAATCAGGTTGTGCCAAGATTGGGGCTTCACATAGTTTCTGCTTTAGCTGGTTAAATGCTTCTTGACATTCTAATGTAAAATTGAATGATACATTCTTTCTCAGGAGTTTGTTCAACGGGGCTGCTATTTCTGCCAGGTTGGGAATAAATTTCCCAAACCACCTACATGCCGATACAAGACTTTATCTGCATAGTACTGGTAGGATAATGCATTTTTAAGATGGCATCTTTTCCGTACAGGGTCGGATACCATCTTGCGACAAATAATGTCCTAGGAATTTAACTTCAGTTTTAAAAAAATGACATTGCTTTCTTTTCAAAAAGAATCTGTTCTCTTAATAATTGCAGAATTTTCTGGAGATCATGAAGGTGTTGCATAAAGGTTTCTGATGTCACTACCAAATCATCTTGAAAAGGGTCTGATGACACTTCTGGTAATTTTCTCAACATTTCTTCCACCACCCTCTGACAATGTGCCAAAGAATTTTTTGCCCCCATGGGCATGCGTGTATAACGAAACAAACCATGTGGGGTGGCTGTGGCAAAGTATTTCCTAGATTCAGGAGAAATTGGGATCTGCCAGTAACAATTTGTCAAATTAAGAGTAGTCATAAACGGTTTGCCCCTAACCCGGGCAAGGATATCATCAATTCTCGGTAAGGGATACCCATCAGAAACTGTGACCTTGTTAAGTTTCCTAAAGTCAGTAACCAATCTAAACTCTTGACCGATATCATCCTTAGCAACCAATAAAGAGGGAGCAGCCCATTCAGACCTACATGGTTCTAAAAATCCTTTATCAAGTACTTCTTGAATTTTTTCTTCCATAATAACCCGTTTAGCTGGGGACAGGGAGTAAGGTCTCTGCATGCTGGGTTTTGCCCCTTGCATGATCTCGATTTCCTGTGGCACTACCTGGGCATGCCCCGAGGGTTCCCCAAATACATCCTCAAAATCTTCCAATAATGTCTCTACCTGTCGTTTCTGTTCTTCACTTACATTTTTTGCCACATCTTGTCGCAAAGTCAAATCCAACCTAGTTTTTACCATTAGGACTGGAATCATCGGGTCTGCACCCTCTTCTTTACTCTTTCCTGCGGCTTTTTCCTCCTTATTTGTCCATTCTGGCAACCTATTTGGGCTCTCTTTACGGTTTCTAGATCTATAAGAATGTTGTTCCATATCTCCATGGATCCACCATGTCTGGCTGAAGTGGTCTATGCACACCCCCATCCTCTCCATACAATCTAGCCCAATTAACATAGGAGTATCTTTAAATGATGGTATTAAAGTAAGGGGGATGATGCACAATTGTTCCCCATCTCTATTTCGACTAATGTCTCATATGCTGGTAATGAGCGATTCTGATGATCTGCTAATAGCAAAGGACACTCGTACTTGCGCATAGGTATGTCACGACTCTTCAATGCCGCATACAGGTTATATCCCCCTAAAGAAGAAGTTGAGCCTCCATCCAACAAGGCTACTATTGGCAATCCCTCCACCTGAACATCCACATGTATCATTTCACTACCCCCAGAGGGATTATACTGGCACACCTGTCTATGTCGGGATTGGAGTTGCACAAAATGCGATTTTGGCTCTTGAGATGCATCATTAACGACGTTGCATCGGTTTCATAATCCACATTTATTCGGACATGAGTATACATTGTATCCCTTTTCTTTACAAATATGGCATTCGTACCCATCTTTGGGCCACTCAGTTTTTGGTTTTCCCTCATGTTCTCGGGATTTACTATCTCCACCCCCTTGTTTTGGTCTCGGGTTTGAATTGTTCCTTCTTATTCCATTTTGGACTTGATTCCGCAGACCTGGGTTAAACCTTGCTCCCCCAACACTTGGTTGACTTCTCTGTCCACCTTGGCGATTTTCAAACCCCTTTTCCTTATCACCCATCTGAGCTGGGGTCTTATTCCTTTGAAACCTGTGGGAAATTATTTGCACACAATCCCCCAATCCACTACCTTTATCTTCTAGGGGCCATTTTCCCGCATGCTGGAAACGCTGTTCTATAGCCACTGCCTCTTCACACAGCTGTTGTACGGTCTGGATTCCATACGGATGTATTTCTTGTTGTATTAAAGGATGTAAACCACCATGTATGATATCGGCCTTGGCTTTTTCCTCTTAATTATAGGGGAATTCCCCAAATTTGTCTGACATAAGAACAAAATAGTCGGCCACCGATTGACCATACCGCTAACCATACGTGGCTATTTTTCCCCACAGTGATACGCTTGACAGTACAAAATCATAACGATTATTTAAAGCAGTACACGCTTCATATAAGTATGTATATTACCTGATGCTTTCTATCACCATCTCTTCGCTTCACCCTCTAACAGGCTAAACAGAGCTAATTTCATTTCTTGATTGGTAAATTTATAAAATTCCTTATAAGCTATAATGGTATTCAACCATCCCCTAAAATCCTCACAATTACCCTTGAAACTCTTGACACGTTGATAGGCATCCATGACTCTTGTGCATTTACATCTTTCTTCACTCTGTTCCTCTATCACCGGGACATTACCTTCATGGTACGAGACCCCCAACGGTACGTTGGAGATCGGAGTCTTAACTCTATCTGGTACCAGGCAATCCGTTGGGGAAGAACGAATCCCTCCTCCATGGTGAGCTACCTCAGTCACATTATTTACACACCTATTTTCTTCCACAGTCTCAGGTAAGTGCCCAGGGGAATTCTCCCTCAACGGGGAATTGGAAAGAGGTACTCCAGGGTCTGTCGACGGGGTGACCCCCCCCACATCCAACGATGACATACTGCTTTCCCTATTATCCATCTTTTTTAATATATTAATTATGCGCATTTTCATCTCATCCATTCCCTCTTTTAAAGTCCTTAGGGATGGATTTTCAGATTCTTTAATTTCCCCTTTTAAGCTTCTCACTGACAACAAGAGCTTGGAAGAGCTTTTCTAGAGGTAGTCACGTTTTTTTCGCTCCCGCTTTTTTGCTGATTTCTGCAGTAATTTTTGTGCTTAAGGCATCTACTTGGTATCAAAATTTGCGTGAGTTTATACTCTTTCACTCTGTAAAAAAAGTTTTAAATTCGGAGTTACGGATAAAAAGATATCTGTGTTTTTGTGAACCGCGAATTTTTTTGTGTGGTTACGTTTTTTTTGC
>JAQIXP010005302.1:0-10575 GCA_034700285.1 Proteroiulus fuscus | reverse complement strand
AAATCCTAAACTATGTTTTTTACATGACATCATTCATGAATGTTCCCTAACAATACTTAATTTTTGAGAATTGGGACAACTATTCTTAAGCACTTTTTTCAATATTTAATGCCACCCATGTGCATATGGATTCAAGATGGCATATATTATTGCTGATCATATTTGGGTGGGCCATACATTATCCGGTTTTCAACCTAAGGCATTTGACCTTTGATGCACCTGTTAGATTTCAGCTCCTGAGCCTGAATTTTTTTGATCGCAAATGTATAATATATATCCATAGTTGCGAGGTATTTTTTTGTGGTAAATTGCGAATAATTGGTTCAGATATCCATTAACACAAATGTCTGTGTGTGGCCTAATGACTGTAATCATTCATCAATTGATGGCGAACAACATAGACAAAAAAAACGTATAATAAGCAATAATAAGTTTTAACAATTTGGATCATTTTAGCATTTATAAAACGAAATTTATGCATATACATTTAAGCTCATCTTAAGAATGGCAAGAGTGCTAAAGTGAATATTTGTGATATAATGAGAGCCATTCCCCAGGTTATTTTTTACCCCCTCAAGACAAATGCATCACTTGGCACCATTGAAGGGTGTGATTATGCCTCATAAATTTTCATTAAAGAACTCGGGGTCTGTAATTAGAATGCCGCCAAACAGACCCCTCATGAAAATACTCATATTCCAGCATGCTTCAGTCCAGGCACCACATTTCAACGCCTGTGGACTCTGTGGCATTAAGGGTGGGCATTTCACACTTGCCAAACTTGCTGTTAAAATTTCGTCAAAAAATTACCTACTCTGTTCTTGTTGTTCAGAGGCCACTGATGAAGGTTAGAGGCGATGTAACAGATTTGACAAGATTCTTCATGCAGGGTATTCTTATATTGCAATATCCTTTTTACAACTTAAAAACAGACATTTCTAGACTGTCCATAACTTTGTTCATTTCCCACCAAGCGATCAAAAAGGGAAATATGCCCCTTCTCTATGCACATCTCTTGGTTCTTGGCTCGACTGTCACCTTAAAGGGAAAGTCCCACTTTGAAATCAGTGGCGGATCCAGGAATTTCTTTTGGGGGGGGGGGCATACAATTAAGGGTGGGCGCCAATCCCTAAAACGAAGCAATGCCCAAAAACGACCACCCTGCAGGGCCGCATGCATGAAGTAATCCATTAGGGGGAGAGGGAAGCGGAATCCCAACCAAAAACTGTTCCAAAATTACGGTGGCAGGACAAAAGGTGAACTTTTTTGTGAAAATTTGACAAAAAATGGCGCCGCAGGCGATTTTTTTTCTCAAAAATACTCAAAATTTCACTGAAAAATCATCAAAATTTCTTCTTAACACTCGGTTGAAGCATAGACAAAGTTAATTTAACAATTTTAAAATAGTTTCGGATAAAGGGGTGCAATGGTCGCCGGGTGATGGGCGCCAATTTTGTCCCTTGGGGGGGGGGGCATGGCCCCCCTGGCCCCCCCCTGGGTCCGCCACTGTTTGAAATAAGTTGGCATGAAAAATTAGAGTAAAGGCACTAGAATTACAATCGGATTCACTGACGTTACTATAGGATTTACCAAAGAGGGGGGGAGACGATAGTCCCCCAGCAAGGGTAGGCTCCAATGTAATTTTAGATCCAATGGGGGGAGTTATGACCCGCAAACCCCACCCCCTGGGTACGCCTAAGGCAATTTGGATTTGAGCCCACCAATCAATAAATAAATGTCCTCAATACATAATTTGGATGAAAATAGAAAGCCCAAATAGGCGCCATTTTACTGACAGTATGTAGCGCCCTATACTGGATAAAAGGCATTAGCTCTCATGAAACACGTAGACACGAGGGCGCCACCAAGTTTCAGTGTCTGCTGAAAGCTATGGAAAAATGGCACCTAACATGTAGTTAACTTCGTAATTTCTTCAATATAGAAACTCTGTTGCAATTTATTATTGTCACAATCATTCTTAGGTTTGAACAATTTAAATATTACTTGCCATAAGTTGGGACTTTTCCTTTAAATATCATCCAGTGCTTTTACAATGATAAGTTATTGAAAAATAGTAATGTTTGCTGTAAAGTTGGCCAACAATAATGTTTTATAGTGCCAACAATAATGTTTAACAAATTGAGCCACAAGTTGGCACCACCGTTAGATCGGGAAAGGGTTTCAGGATTATTTACTGATGTACTGATACTCATACATTATAAACATATAAATATTGCTGCATGAAATTAAATTACAAATAAAAAAGGGGAGAGTTATATAAGGCCTTTTGGAATAATTTACCATGATTTTTTTTAAAATTCTTTAATAACATATATAACTCAACTTAAAAGTCCTTGGTCATTCTCAAAAAATCTGCATTTGTATTTCCAAGCTGACTTTGAAGTGCCGTTGGAAAGTCATTGAATTAAAATTTATGAACAGCCTCGTTTTTGAAGCACCTGTTGATGATTTTTTTTACTGAAAAAGAATTTTTTTTTGATAAAATAATAGTGTGATGGTTGCAGCCCACACTTATATATTTCTTGGTAATCAACCCCTTCCAATTCTCTATACTTCCTCCTGTAAGTGCATAGGCCTACGAGTTAGCTATAGTTACCTATAATAAGCCAACTTCTCAGGTACATACATGTACATGCAATTTGCTTGCTAGAACGCCCTTAGGCATTGTCTTTGGTGTCCATCCCTTCACTCTATCATAATTAAATTAAATGGTTTTGAAAGTGCCTATTAACGCCTGAATGTGCTGACTTTACCACATTATCACCTGAAAGCTTCAGGCAAAACCACTTGGGTGGGAATTGGTATGGCTTACATTATTATGCACTTCAGCAAACTATTATTATTATTATGTGTATGTGCGTGTGTGGTGCGAAGCTCTTGTTTTCCAAAAAATCATCATTTTAACTACAGATCTTAACACTGAAATTATCATTGCTGGCTTGTAAGCTGTTCAATACTTAATTGGTATTGCAAATGTCCATTTGAGACAAATCATTTTGTAAGGTATAGACAAGCTTCCTAAGAGGTATAGGTCTAATCAAAAGTGACTTCAACAAAAAACAATTTTATAATTTCATTTTTCTTGAAATGAAATATACCTTTTCATTGAAATATTTCTCAAATGCTTCTTGGTTACTATGTCCATAATCTGTGTTAGATTACAAGGAAAGTTGTATTAAACAGAGGCAATTGTCTATGCCCTTATAAAACATGTATAACAATTTGATAATTTTCCCAAGTGTTGAATGAGCTATCAATAAGTTTAAAATAAGCTCGAAAAAGTTATCAAAATCATATTTTAAAAATCTTATCTTATGCATTTGTATATAATGCAGCGAAAATTCCTGTATTTCTGGAAACAATTTCTATAATGGTCAGTTCTTCTGTAGAAAAAAAATGGATTTTTGAATGCTTTTGTCAAGCATTTCAATGGTTTTTGGAAAAATTATTGTTCATTGCATTAATCACCTATGGCTACTTCATTTCAATTCAAATCAGTACTCTAAAATCAGCATCATGATTCCATTTGGAAACTTATGCATATTGAATACTGATTATGAAATAATTGCCTTTGACTCTATATATAATTGTAACCAGGTGGTTATGATAAAAGTTAAAAATGTGGAAAATGCAGTGAAAGTTTGTTTTTACAAGAATTATAACATTTGGATTTTAGAAAAGCTTTTGACAAAAAGATGTGATTTTTGTTTTTCACTGTATGAGATCATTATTTTGACCAGGATGAGGACACGTATAAGGATTATAATTTCACTTAGAATCTAAAATGTAATTTTTTACCGAAATACCTTACACAACAATAACCCTCCCTAATTTTTACCTTCAAAGCCAAACCGCCGAGAAATGGGCGGAGTGATCATGTCATCGAGAAGTCAAATTTTCTTTTAACCTAGAGCCTTAAATTTGACAGGTGAAGAATAAAATATAGGCTTCGTGTGAGGAAATTTCTTCAACGTAACACTTCCACATTAATTTTCCATGATTTTAATCTAGAATTTTTTTTCATGTTAAAAACCCGTTATATATTTCCACATATACATTCCATATATACATTCCACATTTAACACATCTTGCCCAATGTAATTAAAATGCATTGGGTATGTGAAAAGCATGGAAAGGATAAAATTAACGTATATGACAAGCATGAAATTGCGATCCTTAAAAAATGTCATGAAAATGTGCTTGTAAGAATTGTATTAATGTCAGATTGGTACATGACTGTCCCATAAAATTGTGTACAAATTGTCCTTCAAGGTGGCTTCAATTCAGTAATTCTTGACTTGAAACCTGAAATTTTTATATTCACGAATGCAGCACCACCGATACTAATGCAACTTTTCAAAATAGTGATGTCAGATACTATCCTGTGGTCTAATTTTTCCTGGATTTTTCATGTCTTTGGTAACTAGCTGATTTAATTGCTTATTTGTATCCACGAAATTATAGCATTTCAGTACATATTTGATAAAAAGAAAAGATTAGTGATTGATAAGTCATATACATAAACTGAATTTAAAAAAGAAACTGTTGGAAAATCAATGCATTAGGCCTATTTTTTTAGGAACTAACCAACAGGTGTATAAAGCCTAATTAATAAAGGGAGATTTCTGTTGCATGAAAAATATGTTACCTCCGCTATAGTTTTGCCACCAGTTGCCTTTGTCGGCATTTTTAGCACTTGAGGGGAACAATTTTCCTTAATTTCGTAACAAGTGCTGCTTTTTATACGTTAGCTAGAAAGAGGGTTAAAGATTACCATTATAAGTAAAACTAAATTTAATTTTTTAAGATATAAATCACGATAAAATGTCTCAAAAAAGTTAACACGAGCAACCCTATAGCTGTTGTAATTTGCGTGATTATCAAAGTAGGCCTACATGCAAGGCAAATTCCTGAATAATTTTATTCTCTGCAAAAAAATTTAATAATAATGATAATAATTTATTTATCAATAATTATAGAATTGATGGGTACACATAAAGGTAAAGCCAACAGTAAAAAACAGAATGTAACCCGAAAATACAAAATGTACATAAAATTTATAACATCAGTCAATAAGACATCCTCAAATCAGTTAAAAAGTTAAAATTCATTTTCATTTAAAAATGACAGAGATACTCTCTTAAATTCCTTTAACTTTGTTATTTTTCCTGATCTGTCTTGGAAGACTATTAACAAATTTTGAGTAAAATAAAAAACAATTTATTGATTGGTGGGCTCAAATCAAATTGCAATTTCTATGCCTTTCCAAATTTTTCATGCTCTTTCTCCTACAACCCGCTTCTTTCAAAGTGGGACTTTTCCTTTAAATATTTATTAATTTTTTTAATTCAATGTATATTAATTTAGATTCAGAATTAATTTTTAGTACACACTTGAAGAAGTGACATAATTATGGGGTGGTGGGGGTTAAAGTCCCTCTCCCCCACCACTTCAAAAAATTATGAAATATTGCCTGTTATGGACAGTCATAGCAGGTATTTGTTGTAAATGCAATTAAAATTTTACAAAAAAAGTCATGAAAGTTGTCATACACTTTTCATCCAAAAATGTCTTAAAATGTCATATTTTTGGGCTTGAATCAAGGACATGGACATATTGGTCTATTTGAAACTCCTGCGGAGAGAATCTTTATTTGAAAGTTGAACTATGCAGATTCCAACTCAATAATGACCACAATGGAATCCAGCAAAAAAATTGCAATATTTTTTGGGGAATGTGGACTTAGTCTACAAGAGTGGCTTATGCCATTCCCGGATGTAAACAGCCATCTGCAATTTTAAGTGATTTTAGTGGAATTTTAGAAAGTCCTGCTGAGGGATGTACAATATCACGATAATCTTTGGCCTACTGGGTTTTCTTTATACTAGAAACTATAATTTCAAATTTTATCACATGTCAGAAACGTTGTAATTTGTCAAATGCACTTAATTTTGTCTTGGAAGTTTAATTTATTTTATATGAGCAAAAAATTCAGTATTCATTTCCAGGTGTTCATTTCACTTTTTTTTCTTCATACTGTTGTAATATGCAAATAGATTTCAAGTAACTGTCATGTGTGTGGCCCAACCTCATACAACTATAATAATTACAGTATTTTCTTGTGCCGATAAAAAAAAAACAACAAAAGTTTGTCTTCCAAAAAAGTAAATCTTGGCATGCAAGAATCTATCAAAATATTGATGCTCCAATGTTAAAATTCTGGAAAGAAAAAAAAATTGTTGTCAGTGCCAACAGTAATAAGTGTCCCATCGTAAAGCATGTAAAAACAACTTCTTATATGTAGGATGGTTACAGATGTGAGCCTCTGTATATATCTGGTGACTGCCCACTGTGACTTTGTCTTTTCCCACGGATTTTTTTGATGAGAGTCATCTCTTGTCTAATTCAAAAAGAGATTTACACGAGAGACCTCCGAGTTTTTATGTATTGCTCTACCCGCCTATCCATAATTTTTTTTTCAGCTTTTTTGTATGCCAAGTACAAGTTTTTGAAGGTATGGAAGCTATACTTGGGAGATTTAGGGTGCAGTTTGGAAATGACCCCTGCTGGTCCTGTCCTGCAGAGCTTACCATACTTGAAAAGTAGTGAGGACAACAACAAGACGTGAACTCACCTTGTCTACAATCGTACTTCATACTGTTACTGCCTGTTGGGATACAAATTGGGACTGTCTGTACAGAGTGGGTTTGTCCTTGCACTCATGCAGGCATGGGCCTAAAATTATAGACATGACTTACTATGCTTTTTCTATAGTGCCATAGGGACTGTTCAAAGCCAGAAATGTGACTTTTTTTGGATGAAAAGTATGACTTTGTTATGATTTTTTTGAATAATTTTATTTGATAAATATGCCTACACTGCAGTACTTCAATATACTCCCCTTTCAGAACGTTATTTGCCATAGACGTATGGGGCATCTGTAATGAATGCTAAATGGTCTAAACTAAAATGGCCAACTTTTTTTGTCAAATGATGCATTATGGGAGTACTTATGAAAGGAGAGTATACTGTACTAAAAACTTAAGACGTCAAAATTAATTTTTAAAAAATCATTAGTTTTCATTATATGCTAGCACTAATGATTTGACCAATTTTACTACGTGGTTTAATTTCCTATGTTATTTGGCAAGTATTTGAATGTTCACATGAAAATTGAACAAATGTTATGACTTATGATGAAATAGAATGACTTTTTTATTACCTTTGTCAAAATATGAATTTTATGCTATGACCTGGTAGACACTATGCAATGTATGTGCAGGGGATCATCCACATGTTACACAACCTCGAATGGATGTGGGGGATTGCCTAATTTTGTTATGCTTTTTTATGTTAAGTATATACTTAACTACAGTATTTTGGGAATTCCTGAATTGTGAAAGATTTTAATTTTTGTCACTAATTAACCTTGACTTACAAGATAGGATGTTACTCCATCATTTAAAAAAAAAAAAAAAAATAATATTTAAAATCGAATTTTAAAAATGTTTTTTTATTTAAATTATATTTTTAAAAAAGTTTTCCATCAAAATCAAAACAAAACAGGAAAATATAGTAAAAATGCACACAAAATATGTTTAAAAGTTGTGCTTAAAAATGGGCATTGTAAATTCTCTCTACTTACACAGCAACTTTCAAAAGCACTTGTTTTAAAAGTGCAGCTTATGTTTAAATAATTTATGATATACAGCATAACAACACGTTTTCAAGATAGTAGAATATATTTTAGTTTTCTGTTTGAAGTTATCCTTATTTATAGAGGAACTTGCTATTTTACATGTGAGTATATATTGGCAGAAGTCTGCCAAATTACTTCAAACTTGCACAAAAATTTACAGTCCACATTCACACCATTCAAGGGTTCATATAATGCATTGTTGATATCTTTTGTTGCACGTTGTAAAGAGGGGGGTAAGGGTGAGGCTCACATAGGTGGCACTGTTAAACTGGATTGGAGCCACAATTGTAAGTCACTGTTGGGTGGGCCACTCTCCACTTTTTGTCAGTCCAGCAGAATGGCCAGGTATACAGGGGCGTAAGGTTTATGAAGTACCCTGAATGTATAGCGTAAGCATAGATCTATAGTCATGGCGAGATCATAAAATCTTTGGAATAAAATAGCCTTAAAAGTGGCTTTTTCCAAAGTTTCCCCTTCATTAAACAATGAGTTGTGATCCTGCTGACTACAAGCTTATAAATTTTAATAGGACTCCTGGGCCGAGCTGCTTGGTTGCGAGAGGCGTTACAGTGCCACCCTGGTGTGCACCACTATCAGGGAGTCCCAAGCTGTAAATATTTTGACTAAGAGTAATTTCCCATTTATATGAAGAAGAAAAAGATTGTGTAGCCTTGCTACCGGTTTTTTTAGGGCATGTTGGGAGTCTTTGTCACAAAGTGTCACATCGTATGTCATGACAAGAGTTGCACCCTAGAGACTGGGATAAGCTAAGGTTTACCTGTGTTAACCACGGTTAATTTTATGGACATTGGCTTTGGAGCAAGTTTACATTGTTAATAATTTTTGCGGTTAAATCACGTCACTTTAATATTATGGCATATCACTTGTTATACATTCACACACTGCTTGATACTGAGCATGTTCTTTGAGGTGACTATGAGATCTATGAATCTCTGAGGTGTTCCATAAGAGCTGAAGCCTTTTAGCCAGTAGAGGGCGTTACACCCAGACAGTAAAATGGCGCCTATTTGGGCTTTGCATTTTCAACCAAATCCATGTATTTAGGAAATTTTATTTAATGATTGGTATAGCCTACATATAAACTTAAATCAAATTGCAATTTGTATGCCTTACATAAATTTTAATGCTCTTCTTCTTACAACCACCTTCTTTCAGAGTGGGATTTTCCCTTTAATTACGTAACATTTTCTACTGTCTCCCCATTTCAGTACAGATTAACGTGCATGTAGTAGGCCCTACCCTTTGAGAGTGGCAAGTCTTTTGGAGGTGTTTTTTAGTAACGAATTAAATCAGAAAACTTTCTGTCAGACTTTCCCTCCGAAATTTTGTGAGATTGCTGCATGCATGCAAAAAAATAATAGACATTTTCATTTCCATTCTCTGGATTTTGAAAACGAAAAACATGTTGTAACTTTCTCAACACATCTCCAAAGTAATTTACAATAATTTATCTTTCATATACACACAAAGATTTTCACATAAATTATTAAGCATTAGGATTTCTGCAGAAATCTATACTTGCTAGAACCAATTCTACTGAGATTATTTCCTGCATGGTCTTCTTCTGCAGAATATTTTACTGTATGTACAACTTGTTGAATTCAAGAGATTGTACAAGCCTGTTGCAATTGAGAAGAAACAGGTATAAAATTATTCAAAAATAATAAATCATTTTTATATGATTTTATACTGATTTTCTTTGCAGTTAATGCGGCAAAAGTTCTGATTGCTTCTTGGGTGGTATGTATAAGAGTATAATGTTTTAAAATGCAATTTCATAACATGGTTCCCAATGGATGGGCATGCATGCCGTGCATGTCATCATCCGTCATGCACTGCATGGGTTACAATTGATAGGCATATTTTTCATCCTATATTTTCTAATTATGATGTGTGGATACTTGTTGTCTTTTTTACTGACCTATACTCGTTCAATTTTTGTGGTAAATACGAATCTATATGTCTTATCTTATTGCAACTCTTCTTAACAGCCTAACAGCTCCCAATGTGGCCACCACACACGAAGACTTGTTTGCTCAGTGCCAAATTTTTGCATAAAAAATAAATTAATTTGTCAAATTTGCATATCAATATGGGGTTCACAGATACCCTAAATAATTTTTGGATCCCTACATTAGCCATGCATTGCCGCACAAATTAAAGTTGGGGTTCAATTTCACCTTTAATGAAAGTTGAACTCACCCTCTGGGGATGTTCATAAAGGGTGGCATCCAGACTCAGGGGAGAGAGGGGTCATCCATAATTGGGCAAAACTAGACGCGGTAGATTTACCTCTTTGAAAATGTAAAATCATGCGTGTAACTATGAGGGGGGGGGGGGCTAGGGTACTAGGCTTCCCCTCCAAAAAAATATAAAAAATTTCAATGACAAAAATCCAGTAAAATTTCCGCCAGGGCAGACAATTTAAATATGAGAACCTCCCCTCCTTTTCCAGAACAGTATTGAAATCATTCCACTAGCTGTGTCAGGGTGGATTAATTCCAACGGAAATCTATTCACGTTTAAAGGGAAAATCCCACTTTGTAACAAGAGATATTTATATTGTAATTGTACACACTTGCTAGATATGAATACCTGTGACATTAATAATTGCAACAGAGTTTCCATATTGGTGAAATTACGAAATTTTCAAATACACATTAGGCTCCATTTTTCCATAGATATCAACAGGCACTGAAAGTTGGTGGCGCCCTCTAGAACATGCATGTCGACGTGTTTCATGAGTGCTAATGCCTTTTATCCGGTAGAGGGTGCTACATACTGTCAGTAAAATGGTGCCTACATGAACTTTGCATTTTCAACCAAATCCATGC
>JAQIXP010005301.1:0-10577 GCA_034700285.1 Proteroiulus fuscus | reverse complement strand
TGGGGAGTTTATAATAATGGGATATAGACTCCTCTCAGATCCCCCCCCCCCCCGAAAACCAGATATATTTTTAGAACTAAATGCAAACCATGCTCAAAAGATCCCCCCCCCCTCCAATTAAAACTAATAAAAAATATTTGAGGTAAAAACTTAGTTTTTCAAATTTTTTCAAGAAAGTGTTGAAAAGATTATTAGTAAAAATGGTGAACTGATATTAAAAAAATATAAGGTGGACAGCTAGAACCTTGAACATGGAAAAGTTGAGGAAATGCAAATGCACAATTTCCCATACACAAAATTTATTTAATTAAGAAATTAAGCTGCACATCTGGAAAAGATCCGTTTTCCTTTACCACAACGCATTTTGCATTGTCATTAATCTCTTCTTTTGCAGCCACAAACATTTGTTGCAAATGGAAAAATTTTAGTTAATTAATGCAAGGGCGTACATCCCATATGCAGAAATACTCGCGAGGCTTAATGTCTTTTCGTGGTTTTAATTCGGGAATTCAAGTCATGATCCCAGATTACAATATCTACACTCTTCGTGTACACATGGCTTTAGTGCACACTTATAACATGGCCAAATGTTTGCAATTTTCTTTCATTTTCGATGGTCACAATTAACATGCACAGCTGAACAATATCCAATCCATAGCCTATTCAAACAAAAACATTTTGCATAAGCTTATATGCTTATATGTACAGGGTGTAAAAATGCTTTGTTTAAAAAATTAATATTATACAGGATAGATGGTCAGTGTCTTGATGGATAAACTCGTGGTTCTAATAGTTTAGGGCAAGCAACACAAAGAGTGGATGTAACTAACATTATAATGTAATCAATATGCCAATTAACACAGTTGATATTTTTATTCATAGTCTGAAACTGGGGTTCAATTCAACTCAGTACCCTACGACCAGCATACAATGATGCCATTTGGTAGGAGGGTTATCCCACATTCAGGAGGCTACTCCAACGTCATAAAGTGGTGACTTAAACATCATCGTTAAATTGAATTTCTAACAATTTTTTACTATCCTTAGGAAAATTATTCCATTGTCTTATAGAATTTCCTTCAGAGGATTAGAGTGGTATTACCACCTGTGCATTTGAGTTGGCTATCATGGTAAAACTATGTATAAATATGTGTTTTGTAGAAGTACTTTTCAACAGAGAAATATCAAATTTATAAATTTATAAAATCTATTAGTACTCACTCCAGTAAAATAACTCATCTAAAATTGAAATCATTAGATCCTATAGATTAACAGCATTTCATAACTACAAATGCATAATAAATTGCAAATTTCCCAAACTCATTAAGGGCCAATTGTACCAGCAAGGGTTAACTTTAACCCACCGTTAAACTTAGGTTTTCTCTACTTTCCTGAATTTTCATTGGCCCAGATCGGTCACATGATCAAAATAACCCAATGTTAAGGCTTAACTGTGGTTGGTACAATTGGCCCTAACAGTGTTAATAGCACATTAATTAATATTTTAACATTTTCATTTATAGCATCAATGTGGTCTACCTCAAAATGACTATATTTTCTAAACCATTACCACATTTACATGCACATTAAAATTAGTATATGACCTGAGTATATATAATTTGAGCCATGTAAATATTTTATAGGTAACTTAGAAACTTTACATGACAGCATCCTGTTTCTTGTGGTTTGACAAACTAAGTAGTGATAAGGAACTTGCGGGTTTTTAAAGAAAATTAAGCATGATTGACTCTGCAGCAGCCATTTCAAGGATTTTACCAAAACTTGGTTTAGCATTATACTTGCCTAGCATGATTTGTTTTATTAAACAATAGTTTATGGGAGGGGATGGGAGAAAATCCATTTTAAAGAAAAATGATGGGTATTTTTCTCATATGAAAACATCACATGTAAACGACCTATACAGATGACTACTACAACTTTGCTGCCTTATATTTAAAGGGGAAGTCAACATCATGACATGTGTTTCTTAAATGATAGACATTAATTTGAACAAATCTTAGAAATAAAACACTGTTATTATAATTAAACTTATAGCAGTTATGAAAAGTCACGATTTAATAGTTAGTAATTTAGTAATAGTAGAAAGGTTCATCATTGGAATCATTCAATTTTGGCTTCACTTTCCTTATATGCAATCATGCATACATAAATTTATAAATGTATTAAAAAACATTCGATATTTCAAAAACCAAATTCCAAATTTATACTGTCAATCTTAATTCCTGATATGGTAGGGAGTTCCTAAGATTTCAAAATAGTGTATATACACTTTGTGGTGCTTTTGGGGATAAAAATGGATGGCATTCCCTGGGCCAATATTATTCATAAAAACCTTGTATTTCTTAAATTACCATTTTCCATTCTTCATTTAAACATCACTTTGTACAAAGTGTGACTTTTCCTTTAAATTACTTTGAAACGTTCATGTCAACTTGCATATAAATTTAGTGCAAGGGTCCTAACTTGCATGTAAATAAAAAATGGCCTCCAAAAAGTGGATAATTCAAATAGCAAGAAAAAGGTAAGTTGTTATACATGCCATGAATCAAATGCATTTATTTTCTTTGCAAAAACCAACCCTATAATAATGATATAAATACAAAAAATTTAAACTCTTCTCATGTTCTGTTCGACTGCGAGTCTTACTCTAAAAGTCTACGAGTGTTGAAATTAATGTGAAACAGGATTACATACGCTGCACTTGGCATTTCTCATGAAAACGGCTTAATGCAAAATCCCAATGAGAACTCCTTATGTAGGAGGGAAAAAAAAGAAATAAGAGAAGATAAAATTGCATCAGGCACAGGTGTGATACAACGTGTATTATCTGCTCTGAATGTGAAATTTGTGCCGTGATGATGCTGCCTAATGATAATAGTTTGACATTAAAAAGTGCTCTTCACTTTCAATGTGATCCATTCGTGATAAGATTTTTACATCTATATATGTTGAAGAGTACTCTTACTCTTACTCTCACTCTACGCATACAAAAGTAGGCCTAAACTAACGAAAGATTATTTATGTCCCAGAATGCTTCGCGCACAAATACAATAAAATCGCAATGCATTTTTGGATATGGAAAATCCTAGTAATATATAAGAGTATATGAAATTGGTGAATACATGTTCAAAATCTTATTTAGATATAGAAAAGTGAAAAAAATCCTTTCTCCTGATAACAGCTTCTGCATTTTTTTTTTCTGAATATATATATATATATATATTGTCACTGCAAATGTAAATTCCATTCATCACTTTATCCGTCACTTTGTCTCGCATTTCATTCTACAGCATATGTTTGTGTCTGAATTGAAGGGGAACCATAAATCAATGTCATCAATTTTCAAACGTTGACCCTCCATCCAACGTGAAAGTGACAGCAAAGTGATGACGTCGCGAATCACGTTGTGAAAAGCGGTGTAAATAATTACATCACGTTTTCCCATCTCAAAACTTAATTTGTATAAAATAATTTCGAGGAATTAACTGATATTCTAAAAACAATTAATTTTCTAGACGACTCCATTACCCAATTCATATTTCGTTTTTAAAAAGTATAAGGCAAGAAAATTTAAAGGGACAGTCCCTTTTTGAATCCAGTTGATATTAGGAAAAAGATCATGAAAAATTAGGAGAGACATGAAAATTGCAATTGGATTTGAGCCTACCCATCATTGGATAAAATAGCCTGAATTCATGGATTTAGGAGAAAATTGATAGCATAACATGACGCCATTTCACTGACACTGTGTAGGGCCTTCTACTGGATAAAAGGCATCAACGCTCATAAAGCACATAGACATACACGTCCTAGAGGGCGCCACCAAATGGCACTGCTTGCTGAAAGCTATATGGAAAAATGGCGTCATACATGTATTTTGCAAACGTCGTAATTTCTTCAATATGGAAGCTTTGTTGCAATTGTTATTGTGACAGCCATTCATATCTAGTAAGTGAGTACAATTTAAAAAAATTACTTGTTACAAAGTGGGACTTTCCCTTTAAGCGAGACATCAGCGTACCAATTTGACCTCACAAGACTGCATCATCTCGCGATTTTTCTTTGAGATAATGTGAATTTACCAGGTGCAGCATGATTGGTAAATGCTTACCTAAATCTGGCTAAAAATCATTTTAAGGGTTAATTCAAGTTAAAATCAATACTATATTAATCATCAAATGATCCTGATAATGGTTTCAAGTCAATTGCAGTCATTTTCCATCCATACAATATGATTGAGTAAAACGTTGAATAGATTAATAGGCACTGAATGCCATTATTCCTTGCTTTTTATTTTTTTTTTACCAAACTTTAGAATGAAATGGTTTTACAAGCAATTAGTGAATTCCTATATGGAACTGAAATCTCCCCATGTGTATTTTTACACATATCATTATTCCAGTCTAATGAATCCTTAGTAAAATGGCAATCGATATGGAGCAAATGTCAAAAGGAAATATTACTAAAGGAGGAGAGAAAGTCATGAAAACAAATACAGCCGTCTATAATATCTAATTAAAAACGAATAATAATTATAAGAGCAGCTCTAATTGGCAAAGGTCACAACTGCAACTACACAGATTGTACGGCCGTATACCCTATGAAATTACTAGGGCAACATAAAACAACAATTGAATGGCTTATTCACACACACACAATGGATTTCATTACGATTAAAAATCAAAGAAAATAACAAAGGAACACCATCTTTTGATGGCTGCCTGCATGTTGTAAAGCATCATGGGTGCACGTGACTTGGATGACGACATTCAGCACGCGCAGCTAAAACAATTTCTCTGTTTCATAACTTCTTTCTAATCGAGGGCTAAAAAATGAGTCAATGAGGAACTGTACGTACTCTTGTACTATCACCTTGAATGATGTTGGTTTCATGAAAAAGGGCATGAAAAATTATAACGAAAATTGGAATAGAATTGCATATGAGTAAAATAATAAATAAAATAAAATGACCTGAATATTGCAAGTTGGTGGCAAAAGCAAAGCTTAGATGGACGCCATTTTAGTGAGACGGTGAGCGCCATCTATTGGATTCAAGCATCAGCTCCATAGACATACATGTGCCAGAGGGCGCTTCACGTCTCACTCTGCATGCTGAAAGCTGAAAAATGGCGCCTAATGTGTATTTTGCAAACATCGTGATTTCTTAAATATAGAAGCTTTGCTATAATTATTATTGCCACAGACGTTCATATCTAGTAAGTGCCTACCATTTAATGACTTATTACAGCGTGATAATTTCCCTTTAATTTGTCACAAAGTGGGACTGTCCCTTTAACTTTTTTACATGCGGAAATACAGTCCTATTTATGACGTAAACAATCATCCATCCCCCAATCATAATCAGCATGCGATCTCACTTTGTTCGTACACCCCTTCCACCTTCGATGTTGACGTCATTAATGGATTCTTCATCCCCCCCCCATCATTGAAGCAGCTAGAATTTTATTACTGAAAGAAATGTATTTAATCAAAGAACTATCCATGACCATCTATTTTATGAAATGGCAGTTTGGTCATACAGAACCTAATTTTGAATGAGGGCTGTGGCGCCGTCTATGACATTCTTCATTCTGTCATTGCAATCCTCTAAAACATGATCAAAATCCTGATTCAAATAGAATTAAGAAGATTTATCTGTAGCAATTCGTCATCTAGCCTCCCAAAGAAAGGCCAGTTTTAAATTTAATTTAATACATATCAGGATAATATTTTTTTAAAAAAATACCGTATTTTGAGATAAAATTTATGATGCTATTTGGTCAGAAGTATAGAGTGGTCAGTCTGTTTGCTATATAATATAGTAGACCTATACTGTAATTTATGAACATTATTGTTGGCGTCATGCAGTAGTTGTCCAGCATGTGGTCAGTGGGAGCTCCAACTCAACAGGAATTGTTGTTGGTTTTTCTATGAACTATACAGAGCAATGCCACCAGTGCTAGATTAAATTCAAGATGTCCTATTGTTTTCTGTTTACTTTTACAATGGGTCTTATCAGTGGTCAGTCTGAATTCATTGACACTGTTTTCCCCATTCTAGAGAAACCCCTATCGCCTATATCTTTACTGGGTTAATTCATTGTTTAGCTCTACCACAAAATGCTTTTAAATATAACTGACTTTTTGACCCTCCCCCCCCCACCTTCCTGCATATTATAAATTGATTTGAAATATTTCTGTGCTTGTACCCATTTGGCCAAAACTTGACCACTACCATCAGTAAAGGTGAATGAGCAATTACATTTGAATAGGAGTGGAAATGAATATGTCATGACTTTCACTAACCCCCTCTCTCATCCCTTTTGTCTCATTTTGAATAGTATAACTGTAGTTCATCTGTTCATTTGCAGTAAATAAGCCTAATGCAGCTGCCTGATGTTTTAACGAAAATCCTTGCACATACATTTAGTCCCTTATAGTTATTTTTACAATATTAAAATAGTCGGGTCAGTAATGACATTTCATTTTATATTCAAGATGTGGTTTTGCTGAATTTTATTCACAGCTTTTTCATCAGAATGGTTCCTTATTGAAATTAAAATCTGAAAAAGTTCAAGTAAATTTACTATGAGAAGTATAGGGGTGTACATATACGTTATTATAGGGGTGAGAAGTTTGAAAATGTTTATATTTTGTCTAACATGCTTTTATGGTTGATCCCTAACTGCTAAATTGAAAGGGAAAGTCCCGCTTTGAAAGAAGTGGTTTGTAGGAAAAAGAGTATGAAAATTTATCAAATTCATGGAAATTTCAATTTGATTTGAGCCTATACCAGTCATTAGTTAAAATGTATTGTATATACCTGGATTTGAATAGAAATATAAAGCCTAAATAGGCGCCATTTTACTGACAGTGTGTAGCGCCCTCTACTGGATAAAACGCATAAGCTCTCATGAAACACGTAGACATGCTCGTCCTAGAGGGCGCCACCAACTTGTAGTGTCTAATTAAGTCTATGAAAAAATGGTGCCTGATATATGTATTTGATAAACGTGATTTCTTTAATATGTAAACTTTTCTGCAATTATTATTGTCAGGCAGCCATTCATATTTATATAGTAAGTGTGAACAACTTAAATGTCCCTTGTTCCAAGGTGGGACTTTCCCTTTAAGTAAGAATGACACATATTCATAACTCTTGGTGGCATGAAATGGCTTGTATAATAGTTTTCATTTGTAAATTGCTATTGTCACGCCATTACCATTTTAGTTTTCCTATATAATATTTCGTATTTCCCGTTTTAATCTGCTTTCCGTTTCGTTGTTTGCATTTCCGTTCCCTGCTGAAGTCACGTGGTTGCCACGTGTCTAACTCATTTAGCATAATATAACGCAACTCCCAAATCAAACATGTACCTTTTTAATTGTGTTGATAACAATAATAACGATTGTATAAATGATAACCGAATAATCGATATATTGCATTTAAACATACAGATGGCACGTGACCAAATGGGAAATGCAGTTGCACAGAGACGAGGGTTATTTGGGTGCTACCGATTTTTTTTGTTGAATTTACCAGAGAAGTTTAATATCACGAGTCATTGTATAAATTAAAGAGCTCGATTTGAAATTATGGAAGGAATTCAATGTCGTGCATGCAGGTCTCAAGTCGCTATGCGAGTGCCATCTGGCTTGAAAGTCGTGCATTTTCATGATGATTTTGTAGAAATTGACTCATCTCCGAATCCTCCGTTATCATATCATATCATATCGTTGACGAACGATGTTGAAATGGCGAAGTATCATTGACCCCCTTGAGTTTTGAATGCTAGCGCCATATAGTTTGAAGGTCGGGCACTTACATGATGACTTTTAAGACACTTCAATGTCTGGCATAGAGTAGGCCTACAGCACCCTCTATGGATTTTCATAGGAATATGTAATGTATGTATGCTGCAGGGTTCGATTTTGGCATTTTGAACTAGGGGGGTTGGACATTGCAGGCAGTGCCCCACCTAGAAATTCATTTTTATGGGGGAGAGGGGGGCTGACCAAACAAATGTTCCTAAATTTTTGGCCATAGGAGAAAATTAGGTTTTTGTACATCATAGTAAAAATTTGACTCAAAATGGCGCCACAGGCGATTTTTTTCACTCAAAAATACTCAAAAATGGGCTAAAAATCACTTAAAGTGCCTATTTTACCATATTTTTTAGTATGAGTTCAACAATTTCAGTGACTTTCTACACGAACTTTTAGGGGGGTTTGAGAGTGCTCCAATGTCGACCCCCCTAGGGGTCTTTACTGCAGATAACTAGGGGGGTTACGAATCTAACTAGGAAGGTCGAAATCCCCCCCCCTCCCCCGGTAAATCGAACCATGGTATGCTGCTTGTTCAATTATTTCCGCAGAAAATCGATTTCAAGTAAACAACTATAAAAGCATTTTGAATTAATGTTTGTATCATTAACGCGTTTTAGTCATACTAGGTTCAGAATGAGAGTGAACTGGAATGTTAACCAGTAACCACTGTAACATAGAAAATAAATATCTAATAATATTAAAACAAATGCTTATTGAAAATAAACTTTTTAAAGACAGTGCTATACCACTTCTCCAAATGTTTTGAAGTGGAAAGTAATTAAGTAAATCATAACAACTTAATTTTCTTTCCAAAATTATTACAAATTCTCTATTTTTGAAGAACTGGTTGTCCCACAATCCTATGCGAGGTATTTTAACGCGCAAAGACGAACATGTCTAATGGGAGCTCTGGGACAGATTGTGACCTCTCTGTCTGTTTCATCCTATCTCAACACTTTGATTGTCCCCCACAGACAGTACAGCATCCCTCCTGGAAAAGGATGGGGGAGGGGGAAGGGGAGGAGGGGAAATACATTATCATCGCATGCATCTATTTCACTTTTAGCAAACCCGTAATATATGTGCATAGAGTGCAATGTTAAACCCTAGTGTTTCAATGATATATTCATTGCCACCGCCATGACTTTGGTGAATGAAGCATTAATTCGGAAAATTCGTCTCAGGTCTAACTCATCCTCCCTTTTCTCTCTAACCCCCCCCCCCTCTTTTTTCCCACCATTTACCCATCGAGCGAGTAAGTTTGGGCACCCATTCATCCATTTACTTTCACTTTGTCCTATGTATATATATTCCCATTCTCTCTCTCTCTCTACTCTCCAGTCCCATCTCATGTTATGGCTCTCAATTCAATTAGGAAAATGGTAAAATCTCCTGGGAGAAGACTCCTATATTTGAGTGATTAGCCAACGGCTTCTTATAGTTTATATGAACCCTCCCCCCTTTCCACTCTGTATCTCTATGGCTGCTGCATATATAGACAAAGTCGGTGTTTGTCTGAAATTTGTCAAAATGGGAGTTTATAGGGTAGAATTCTCATAGAATTCACGGAAATTTAGGCCTACTGCATGTAGAACGTGTGATTTGCTTCTTGGAACTTATGGCTATCGAACTAGTTCGGGTTTATTATTAAGTCTAATTGCATTTTTTTAAAAACAAAAAATCCTGTGATCGATAAGTCTACTCGACCTGAGTGCTTTTATCTACCTTAGATGAATTGATCTACACACCTTTTCTGTTTTCCTAGGTGGGTCTTAATGGTTAATTATGTCTCATAACTGATGGGTTTACTGCTGGAGTCATTTACGAGTATCTCAGGGGGAAAGGGGGGGGGGGGCAGCCATTAGTGCTTGCGTGTTGGCCTGTACACAGTTTTAATTTGAGTTAAAGAAATTTCTAGCAATTTTCATACCAAGTTATGTTTATTCCCAAAGGTTACTGGCACTTCCTGCATGTGAAATACCGATTTACAAACGAAAATTGAAATTAATAAAAAAAATTTACACTTATTGCCTTGAAAGTTGGGAATAATTTTGTCGTGATTGGCAAGCCTAATTAGAATATTACAGTAATTGATCGACCCCTTAAATAATTTTTATAATATTTTTTGTTTTCGTTATTTATATTTTAATCGCAACCAAGGAACTCAGCATATTTTTTTTGCATATTTATGTATTTTGAATTATTTTCATTCGATACCTATTAAGGAAATGATATCAAACTTGTTAATTCCATTTCAGTGTCTGAAATGATAACATTTTATGAGATATAACACATAAATATAAGAAATGTTTATTGCTGGACTATTAGGGCATTATTAGGATCCTATATATAGGCCAATAGTCATACTTTATTCTGGTTTTAAGAAGACATCACGTTAAGTCTTACATATTTAAGTATTATTACAATGGGTTCCTAATGGATTCTCATTACTTTTCTCATAATATCTCACTGCTATTGTAGTCCCAGTAGTTTCCTTAATCCAATTGGATTCTATGATGAAATCGTTTGCATCATTACGTTTCTTTAGTTATGCTATATAGGAAAGCTAAGGATTGAAACATTATTATACATGTGTTCGAAATATGATCATTAAACCTTGCATTTCCTACATTGTTTAAAACAGGGTGTCTGACCGTCTGGAAAACCTGGAAATGTCATGGAAATCAGTATGGTCTGGAAATGTCATGGAAATTTAATCTGTGTCTGGAA
>JAQIXP010005300.1:0-10578 GCA_034700285.1 Proteroiulus fuscus | reverse complement strand
GCACAAGGTCTATACTTTCTGCATTTTGCTTCATTTACTAACCATTAATTGTTAGTTTCATGAGAATAATTTGTGGTCGACCCCTGTCCAATTTCATACTTTCTAGATTGTGTTATGTTGCTTTCGCCTTATAGCTTATGCATTTTAGAATAATTTGTGGTTGACCCCTGTCCAATGTTTATACATTCTGGATTGTGCTACTTTGATTTCATATATATATATTGTATAATAATTTATGGATGACCCCCTGCACAAGGTCTATACTTTCTGCATTTTGCTTCATTTACTAACCATTAATTGTTAGTTTCATGAGAATAATTTGTGGTTGACCCCTGTCCAATTTTTATACTTAATGGATTGTGTCACAATCGTCTTAAATAATATTTTATAATAATTTGTGGTCGACCCCTGCACAATATTTATATTCTGAATTTTTTAAAATTTGCTAACCATTAATTGTTTGTTTTCTGAGAAATTCGTGGTCGACTTCTGCCTAAGCTATAATATTATACCTTCTGAAATTATGCTTTATATATCTTTAAGACGATAATTTATGATCGGCCCTCGTCCCATAGAGACTGAAGGGGGTCAATGCTAAGGTTGTTTTTTTTCTCCCCATATATAAATGATATAATGATTTTCATTTCTTATCTCTTTTTCTTTGACACTTGTTAAGGAGATGAAAATCCTTGCTTGTTTTTTGATTTAGTAAACATCTTAGGAATGTTGCACCAAAGGAATTTAGCAACCTTTTTTTTTTCGTTTTTAGTTTTTAGTTTTAGGCCTATTTCGCCATGTTTTCTTTTTGCTAAGCTAAACATCTGGCCAATATTATCATAGGGTTTTTTTCTAGCATGATGGGAAAAAAAAATGCACCCAAAGTTAAAAGATTGGACACACCTGGGCCCTCCAAACTGTGGGTCCTTTTGGGATTTTTTGGGCGCTTCAGGAATTCCTTTTGCTACAAAACAACAAACTTGTTAATAAATTACAAATGACAAAAAGTAAAGATTAAGGGACCCGATACCAATCGTTATATACTACCAAAGTAACACGAAAGTTAACTATATAAAGGCAAAAAACTGGCGAGGTTTAACTGTATGGAAAACAAAAAAAATCTTAACTTAGTTCATTTTAGACTGCCTAGCGACAAGGAAGGAAACTAGGTGCACAATTGAGCAAGTGTCCATGGAGTATGCACGCACAAAGTATACTGTATGGTTTTCTTCTTGCTCGCTAGGTGGTGTAAAATGGACTAAGTTAAAGGGACAGTCCCACTTTGTGCATATTACTTTTGACCGTATACCACTTTTGAATAAGTTTATGTAGGAACTTTTCTACAGAAATCTTGTCACATAAGAATCATGGATTTTGAATCTGTTTATGCATGCAGACATTTTATTTTACAGAAATCCTTCTACTTAAATGATGGACTCTTAAAATTATTCATCTAGAATCTATTTAAAAGTCATCATTTTTATGTGGCAAGATTTCTGCAGAATAATTTCTATATGCATAAACAGAGACAAATCTCATTCTTATGTGGTAAATTTTTTCTGCAGAAATCGTTCTACTATTCATCTATGAATAGTTTTAGAGTCAATCAGAATGATTTCTGCAGAAAAATTTCTGCATAAACCGATTCAAAAGCCATTATTCTTATGTGGTAAGATTTCTGCAGAAAAATTTCTACATAAAATGATTCAAAAGTCATCGTTTTTATGTGCAGCAAGATTTCTGTAAAAAAATTTCTACATATAAAATGATTTAAAAGGCATCATTTTTATGTGCAGCAAGATTTCTGCAGAATAATTTATACATTAACAGATAAAAATCCATCATTCTTATGTGGCAAAATGTTTCTGCATAAATCGTTCTATACATACAACTAACTATTCATCTAGATTCTAGTTGAATAGTTTTAGAGTCGATCAGAATGATTTCTGAAGAAAAATGTCTGCATAAACAGATTCAAAAGCCATCATTCTTATGTGTCAAGATTTCTGCAGAATATTTTCTGCATAAAATTATTCAAAAGTCACCATTTTTATGTGGCAAGATTTCTGCAGAATAATTTCTACACAAACAGATAAAAATCCTGAAAAAAATTTCTGTAGAAAAAAGATGACTTTTGACCATGGTATGTATAGATATTTTTCTGCAATGGAATTTTTCTGCATGGATTTAAAATCCATATCGTTCTTATGTGGTAAGATTTCTGTAGAAAAATTACATAAAATAATTCAAAAGTCATCATTTTTATGTGCAGCAAGATTTCTGCAGAATAATTTCTACGCAAACAGATAAAAATCCTGAAAAAAATTCTGTAGAAAATGATGACTTTGGAACCATGGTATATATAGATTTGTTTCTGCATGGATTCAAAATTCATATAGTTCTTATGTGATAAGATTTCTGTAGAAAAATTTCTACATGAAATGATTTAAAAGTCATCATTTTTATGTGGCAAGATTTCTGCAGAATAATTTCTACACACACAGATAAAAATCCTGATAAAAATTTCTGCAGAAAAATGATGACTTTTGAACCATGGTAAAATGTAGAATTTTTTCTGCAGAAAACATTTCTACCAAAATGGGTTCAATTATTTGTTGAGAAATTTTTAAACACGTGACAAACATTTCTTGAACCGTGTAAAGTTTAAACTTATTTCTAATTTTTGAATTTTGACATTTTGCTCACAGGTCACTGAATACGTCTGACAATATTTTTGGAAATTGGAGAATGACAAAAGGGGAATTGGGTGGTCCTATTCATCTTTTGCAAAAAGAGGACCCAACATTTCTTAAGGTAAGGGACATGTTATCATATATTTTGGCCCTTAGCTAGCTCCCCAAGCAAAACCACACGCATTCAAATGCAAACTCAACTTATCACAATTTTCCCTCGAAAAAAAACACACCTTTAGCCATTTTGGGGACAGCTGTCACAATTTTCCAACAAGCTCATCACGTTGGACTGTATACTTAGGGCACTTTGTCAATATGCATCCTATAGCTATAAAGGGAACGTCCCTTTGAGTCAGTTTATAGAAGCCACTTTCACTAACTTCCATAGAACGTTTTAGAACGTGCATTGCCTATAGAAACTTGCTTAATTTTGCAAGTGCATGCAAATCTCGTGAGCAATTCATACCAAAATTGAGCTTTAAATACTCTACCCATGATGCTTTGCGCTATGACAGAAATCAAAATGCAGTTTGAGTCATTGACTCGTTTAAAAATACATGGTGAAATGCATTTTTAAATGTAACTTACTAATGTCCTGTAAGGTTTCTACATTTCCTAAATTTTGGGTAAACAAATAAAACAATGCTCTATATTTACAATATTTTGTATAGGCCTATAATTAAGTATGTCCTAGGTTACCCATATGAAAAAGAAATGGATTTTAAAATGCATTTTTAAATGCATTTCTAATTGATTATGACAATTTATAATTTTTGGGACAAATTTGTTTCAGTATGCATTTAGGAAAACATTTCCCAATGCATTTAGGATAACATTTCCCAATGCATTTAGAAAAACATTTTCCAATGCATTTAGGAAAACCACTTCACAATGCATTTTAGGAAACATTTCACAATGCCTTGCCAAATGCTCTTTCACTATACATAACAAAACACATTTTACTGAACATTGCAATATGCATACATGGTATAAAAATATATTTTAAAATGCATTTTTAATGAATGCTTTTTAAAATGCAGTTTTATTTGAGCAGTAAGTACATTTTAAAATTCATTTCATCTTGTAAATGAATTTCAAATTTTGAAATACATTCTGAAATGCATTTCTTTTACATATGGGTATGACAGAAGTCGAAATGCATTCAGAAATGCAGTTTGAATCACTGACTCGTTTAAAAATGCATTTTTAAATGTAAATTAGAAATGTCCTGCATGTAAGTTTCCTACATTTCATAAATTTTGAGTAAACAATGCTCTATATTTACAATCTTTTTTTTTTAAAATTAGGAATGTCCTAGGTTTCCATGTGAAAAGCAAATGCATTTTAAAATGCATCTTTAGAAATGCATTTTTAAATGCATTGTTAATTGATTATGAAAATGTTTAATTTTTTGGGACAGATTTGTTTCAGTATGCATTTAGGAAAACATTTCCCAATGCATTTAGGAAGACCACTTCACAATGCATTTTAGGAAAACATTTCACAATATTCATTTAAGGAAACATTTCACAATGCATTGCCAAATGCTTTTCAGTATACATAACAAAATACATTTGACTGAACTTTGCAATACAACTTTGCAATACGCATATAAAGATATATTTTAAAATGCATTTTTGAAGGATGCATTTTAAAATGCAGTTTGATTTGAGTTGTAAATGTATTTTCAAAAAGTCAATTTAAAATACATACTTTAAAAATGCATTTTGAAATACATTCTGAAATGCATTTCTTTTACATATGGTAATGGGTTATCTATATATTTGGGGAACGATGGCCATATATCCGGGAAGAAATTACATTTCTTAAAATTATGGGAGAAGAATTTCTGTGTTTCGAGAATTTTTAGGAATATGGAAAGATTATTTGCAGTATTTTAGACATTTTTTATTGAAAAATATCTAATACGCGTTTAGTAAATATTGTTTATAGAAAAATGTCCTTTTTTCCTATACATTTTTCGGAAACATTATGCTTGAAATCTATGCATTATATTTCCTAACATTTGAGGATAAAGGCAATATTTCATAAAGTTTTATGCAGAAATTGACAGATATTTGCTAAATATTTATGGAAATAAATGCCTTATATCTCCTATACATTTTTTTTTAAACGAATGTCCTATATTTGCCAAATTTTTAGGGGAAAAATAACTATAGTTGGTAAAATTTTATGGAAAAAAATTGCTCTATAATTCTTAAAATATTTTGGGAAAAAATGGCCTATATTTTCTAAATTTTTAGTACTAACTCCCCTATATTTGTAAATTTTGAGAAATTGATTTCTGTATTTCGAAAATTTTTGTGTAAAAAAATTACCCTATATTTCCTAAATTTGTAGGAATAAATCAATGCCTTTTATTTCCTAAATTCAGTGTGAAAAATGTCAATGGTTTCTTAATTTTGGGTAAAAATGCTTTAGGTCTGTGTGTATATATCCTACAATATTTTTAGGGGAAAATGTCTTATATTTTCTATGTTTTGGAAAAAAAAATGATTTTGGGGAAAGCACATAGTGATTACTAACCTGGAAAACCTGGAAAACTCAGAGAATTTTATATTTACCCTGGAAAACCTAGAAAACTCAGGGAATTTTGAATTGAAACCTGGAATTTTTCAATATAACCTTTTTTATTTTGTATTTTTTTTAACATTATCCTGAAAATCAGCACAAAAAAATGATTTGCCTGATTGGCTGCTGCAAAAATTAAAAATGATATCTTGGCTCTTCAATGGAAAGCAAATGATTACCTTTGAAA
This sequence comes from Proteroiulus fuscus, assembly GCA_034700285.1. Lineage (NCBI taxonomy): Eukaryota > Metazoa > Arthropoda > Diplopoda > Julida > Blaniulidae > Proteroiulus > Proteroiulus fuscus. The sequence continues at coordinate 5,109 of JAQIXP010005300.1, read as the reverse complement.
TTTGTGCATTTCATTTTTTTCATTGTTGCACCATCCAAAAGAAATGTTTTTGAACCTGGAAAAATGGGAAAATGACCCTGGAAAACCTGGAAAACTCAGGGAATTTTATTTACAAAAATTTGTAGTAATTTGTAGTCACCATGAAGAAGCCCTATATATTTGCTAAACTTTTGGAAAACTTATCCTTTATTTCCTAAATTTTGAAGAAAAAAATTACCTATAATTCCTAAAATTTTATAAAGAATATATCCTATTTATTTCCTAACTTTATATGTGCCTTATGTTTCCTACATTTTCAAAAAAAAATTATATTTCCAAAATTTTAGACTGTATTGGGCAACAAACATTTGAGTATATATAATATTATAAGGCATTCACATGGTTGTAGTCCAATTGGTTCAGGTGAAAATGGTTGATTTATTTTCTGTTTTAAAAACAAAACTATACTATTTCTTTCTCTTTTTTTCTATGCTCATGTATATATATGATGTTACCTGACAACTTTGGCTCCCAATTTTAGTTGAGCTGTCTGTTGGTATCCCTTGTAAATCCTTAAAACTTCAAAATTGGGCGTTTATAGTGGTGTCATTGTTTCTTACCCCTCAGTGCCCCCTGCTGGGCCGTTTCAGAAGATGTCTACATTGGAAGCAACAGCCTAATCTTTCATTTTCTCTTTGGACTTTTTTTTTTGCTTTCTTACCCTTAACTTGTCACTCACAGATATCACTGATTATACATTAGCCCAGAATATCAGTGCTGAATTACGAGCTCCATCTATTGTACAAAAAATACCAATTTATATTGCATTTTCTCTCCCTTATCCGGATTTACCATTGACTATCTCAACAACATCTCTTGAGAAGGTATACAATTCAAAACCAATTATTTACACCGAAATCCCACCGATATTATTATTATTGTGAGAGAAAAAGGCAGATGTACACTTTGATCCCTATTGGGGACGTCCATAAAGTACGTGGAAGGGGGGGGGGCAGGGGTCGTCACCCAGAAATGATCGAAACTGAACTGTGTTCAATCCAAAATATTGGAATTTTATTAATGTTTTTTTTTGTGAAAGATTATATAAATTTCGTCAATGTTCCCCTTTCAAAAGTACTCCCATAATGCACAATTTCACATAAAAAAATTTAATCCCAAGATAGTATGGGACAAACGGTAGTTGCATGTTTTTCATCATAGATGGCGCCATAAGTCTATGGAAAGTAACATGGACCGCCATTTTAGTATGGGCCAAAAAGTAGTTGAAGACTATTCATCATAGATGGCGTTTTACTTTTTAAAGAAAAGTAGTGATTGTCAAGCAATGGACATGCATAATGATATCGATGGCTTAATTCACAAGTATCGAATGAGCCAAGAGTTGCTTTCGAGATAATAGCGTTTTTAGGGGAAAAAAGGTATAATTTGGAAATAAACAATTTGGTGAAATTTTGGCAAACAGATAAAATAAATTATACATTTTATAGGGATTGTGCTCATATTTTTTAAATAATTAAATTAGTAAATTAATTAAGTAATTTGAGATATAATTAAAAGGCTTAAAAATGCCCATTGACTAGTTTGACTTTGATTTAAGTTTGCAGGAAAGTGAAATAAATAAAGTGTAAAGCAGGCACATCTATTAGTTTGCCTTGTGAATAAAAATTGTTATAAAAATCCATGTGTCACGAGTAATTCTTAAAAAAATAAAGTAACGAATGGTACCATTGGCTGTATACTTGTAACTTTTAGGGATTATACCTTGTTGGATATTCGCTACTCTTCACTTCTGTAAGTTTTAACAATTATTGGTTAAAATAATTTCTGTAACTTTAGGTGAATTAGGGACACTTCCAGGCTTACAATGGTTCACTTATTTCATTTTTACAAATTGGCTCATTCGCTACTTGTGGATTAAGCCATCGATATTTTTTATATAGTTTCTTAAGAGTGCTATGTTTTCGTGAAAATGATATGGCATCTAGCTGCATGGTCATAGAAGTATTGGCTTACCATGAGTTTAAGGTTATCATTGACCAAGCATTATTTGCTGTTTTTTTCCAAAATTAATTTCAAAATCTAACTATGTCTAGCTAGTTGTTGTACTATTTGCTATGGTATCATTCATTATAGAGTTGGTCCTTAATATTTTGTATTATACGTATAAGTAGGCCTATTTATACAATATGTATATTCAAGCGATTACACATCTATAATATATGGAAGGCTGTTAGAACCAAAACTTCAAAAAAGCAAATATTTGCATAAAATATGCCCAAAAAAGCAGTTTTTAAACCAGCCCAATGCACTGCTCTATCTTTTAACGATTAATCGTGGGTCTTATTTTTTGTTTCTTGAATTTCAACTTAAAAATCGCAAAGAGAGTGCTCAACCCACAAATGACTCATTCAACAGGATATCCTCACCAAATAAACTACTTCATTTGCATATAATGCTATACCTTGCCACACTTTAAATACTTAATAGAGGATGTTGATATCAAAATAGACAAAAATATTAGTTGGAAAATATATTTTAAGGAAGAAATTACAGGCTACACTTATTTATTGATTTAACTATAACAATTTTGATTTTGTAACTTTTTAGTGTATTTATTTATTAGCTCAACCCATATTCAAATTTCTTAAAGGGACAGTCCCACCTTATATGTCAAGCATTTTTTGCAAGAACGAGTGGAAAAATACAAGAGTGTAGAAATTGAAATTGAATTTATATTAGCCCATTTTGCAAATGCTTTGATATATTTTTTTTAAATGATTTTAAATATAGATTCAAGCATTAAAATGATCAATTTTGCTAAATTTAACTAATATAAGTTATGTAACGTGGTGCAATTATTTGAATTTTGTCACGTGGCTGAAAATGCTCTGTGAGGTCATATGATTGTAAACAATAAAAAAACATCATTCCATGCTGCATTTGTTTTTTTCTCTCAACTATTTTACATGTAAAACAACTTTCCTTTTTATTATTTTGTCGTGAATGTATAAAAATTATAAAAATCAAAAATTTTAATTTTTTTTTAATGTATTGGAAAAATTTGGCCTACTGACATTAGACGTCACAGCACGTGTGTTTTAGGAAGCGGGGCTACGTACACATTTTCATAAAATAATGTCAAATGTTGGATTTATGCTAATTTGGATGTGTAGAATCATTTAAAATTATAAAAAAAATTACATGCGAGTACCCCATTACCATTCCATAGTTATTAATTTTGTGGGCAAAAATCTCGATGGTTGATAGTAGCCATGTTGGGAGTCATTTTGTCAATCCCTCTAGTAATAAACTTGAAGGCTGTACAAGATTTTGCGTAAACAGAGAATGCGCATAACTATTCCATAGCAATAAAGTGAAGCCAACTTGAACCCTTTTTTGCACGTAGCGCCATTCTGCCTGGGTGGGGGACTATTATAAAAATGGCGCCTATCCTCTTTTTTGGATTTCTGAATTACGGTATAGGTGAACTGCGATTATTAATACGACTGCCCTTCTTTAATATTAATAATCTTAATTTTGAGATTCATTTGTCATAAAGTGGGACTGTCCCTTTAAACTTAGCACAAATAAGAATTCACAATTTTTATGTAAAACATGGGCTTGATCTCAGAAATGTAAGCGCCATCTGTTAATAATGTGAGAAAGTACTACTATTTAATTTAGTCAATTTTGGCTTCATTTTAAATAAAATGTCTTAAAAGAAGAGATTTTTTTAAGAAATTCCAATTTTTACAATTTAATTTTGTATATAGTGAAGTACTGTAGTACATAGTGTACTCTGATCTGCACCAGTGGCATCTGTAACGTCCATTATCCTAAAATTTTGCAAATTACTTTAGCTTTTCGCAAAAATTTCACAGAAATTGGTGAAACTTGGCGATTCCAAAAGTTCCGAATTCGCTTGAATACACAAGAACAATGGTCATGTGTGTGCTTTTTGCCCTCAATTCGTCCATTTTACCTTCTGCTTATTTTTTTTTTTAGTAAAATAATTTCTGATTGAATCATTTTGCAAAAAAAAGAAAGAAGTGTCATTCCATAAACATCAAGCGCGATAAGTGTTCCCGTGGACAAATCCATGTATAAGTGCACCCCTGTTGCTTTAAAAAGTACAAAGAAGGGAAATGAAAAAAAAAACCAGGTAACCAGAGTATATTGTAGTTTGTCCATTTTAAAAGTCTATTATTTAAATTGAATTAAGCATGATTACCTTTGTTATGATATACAGCTCATAAACTGTTTCAACTTTAAACAATGTGAATCTCTATTGGGCGCCAACCTGAAAAACAATCTTGTTTCAGGAAAGGGTTAGATTAATATGTGCATTAAAATGGGTCTCATTTGAATGAGCACAATGAGATTACTTGAGAAATTGTTCAGATCACACGCTGAGCTGAAAATAACAGTCATAAAAACATATTTAGAGACACTCACTCGCTCACAGATCACAACAAAAAAATACCAAAACTCAAAATGACCCAGCATTTAGTCCAACCGGATACAAGACATTATGAGTCTATGGGAGGCCTCCCCGAAATATATGCGGACCCGCCCATTTTAGAAGGTGGAACCAATGTGACCAGATAATAGAGTTTAACCATTTGCCCCCTTATGGCAAATATCAACACTCTAAATGTGCAAAAATTAATGATAAACATTTGTTTTTAATGGCAAATGGGGAGTCATAAGGTTAACTTATCATGCGGAAGGGTTAAAAAACAATGCAATTGAAGTTATGGGAGGACCTGCTGGGACCTTTCAGGTTGTGGAATTTATTATTATTTATTTGCATTTTTTTCCACTGTGTAATACCGAGTTAGTCAAAATGGGCCATGTGGAAAACTGGCGGCCATTGGAAAGTGTAGAAATGATTTTTCGCATGGCCCGTCTTGACTTGTCGTTAATGGCCGGCCATTTTGCATTTTAAAATAATTTTTCTGGCTCAAGATGTTTTTGGATTCTGATTTTTCTGATGGATTAGTGAGGGGAAAGTTGTTAACGGTAACATGGAGGCGTCCATAAACTTCATCAGGCTGTAGAGAGGGGATGTGGGTAGGAGGGAGGGGGTTCAAGTTTTATGAAATTATG
>JAQIXP010005299.1:0-10578 GCA_034700285.1 Proteroiulus fuscus | reverse complement strand
TGTACCGTTAGTTAACATGGAGATTCCCATAGGAGCATGCATTTTTTAAAAGTGTGGACAGCCCCCTTAAGAAAATTCTCAAACAAAATGGATTATTCCATTAATGAAAGAATGTGTACACTTATTCTGGTTAAAATTATAAGATTCAATATAGCCATTTAACAATAATGATAAAAATTTATGAAATATTTTGCCAAAACGTAAGTAAGACCTATTGATCCAACAAAATAAATAATGTAACAATCCATTCACGATCTGATCTACCATTCCAGGTAAAGAAGATACTGTTATGAGATTTGTTACAAGGATAAGATTAGATCATATAGACTGACAACTCAAGAAACGGAAATCCCCAGATTACGGTTACGTGATACAAGCACAAAAAAATAATAAACCCCATGCTGCCATGCAGCCGATTTTTTAAGGTTAAAGCAAATTCCTGTTTCTTAGGTCAGCAAAAGTTTCCGAAAATATTTGCCCAAACCTGATGACCCTTAGCGGTCGCCAGCATTAACCTCTAACCTCTGAGGTGTCTCTCTTCCACCAAGGTGTGCAAAAAAGTGGATGTGGTTAACCCATAGTAGGAAAGTCAAAAACTATTTCTGACCTTGTTCGGCACAACCGATTTACCATTTCTCATTACGCTTTCAATGGCTACGTGACTAAAACTTTAAAAACAAAGTCTGATAGTGCGTGTAATAAAATCTGACCAGGAAAAGTATTATTCATAAGGTTTGACTTTCACCGAGGGACACAAGCTTAAATAATGGTTTAACGAAAGTAAAAAAAAAGCAAAGTCAACAACCGAAGACAAGTTTGCCCTTACACGAATGACAACAATCGGGGAGAGCGCCTAATATTTGCAGTGCAAACATACCAATGGCGTGCCAAATCGTTCCCTTTAAAAGTTCTAAAAAACATTAGAAAAACAAGCCAGGTAATGTGTTTGTAAGGTAGACGCAGGTAAAGTTGCCCCAATAGAACGGTCCCTTGAATATAGTCGGTCTGGGATTAGGCGCGGTGGCGCTACGATGCATTAAAAGCTAATAAAAGTTTTATAGGGCGTTACCATGAAATTCAACAATAAATTTCTACATCATTTTCCCACCCTTAAAACAAATCTGATAGCAAGTTCAAGATGGCCGTCATGACTGCAGACGACGAAAAAATAGGGCATATCCAGTGAGGTCGTCCATAAATTATTTATACGTTTGCACTTGGGGGGGGGGGGAATGCACCTGAAACTATGTATCTTATAAGTACCTGGGCTTGTATATTCCTATGATAGGGGTGTATGGGGGTATATTTTTACTTGAAAACGTAAGGGGGAATTGGGGGGTTGGTGTTCTTGTTGGAGAGACTGCTTGGTCCCCATGAGAGAGCTATAGTAGATTCCCATAATTTTGAACCTGAACCCGCCATCTAGTGTCAGTCAGTGGCGGATTTAAGCCAAAAGGCGTGGTCAGCAAACCAATGCTAAATTTTAAAAAAAAATTCCAGCACTATCAATTGGGGCGCCCCCCAATAGGCTTTTGCTGGGGGCGCCGTCAGCAAATGCTGACTTTGCTGACCGTTAAATCCGCCACTGGTGTCAGTTTTACTTTTATCGTTTGCAGTTACCTTCCAAGGGGATTTCCATTGACTCTTCAAAGCAAGGTAAATTAGCTGCAGATTAGGATTCGTTCATCTAAAACCCAAACTTGCAGAAAATAAGTTAAGTGTCTCACGGCCGAGTGCACCAACCTAAGATAAATCTCCAGTTAACAAACAAATCGTTATGGATAACTGTTTGGGCATAGAAAAACCTTCTAACTATTTGTAAAAATTTATTTTAACTGTTGGTTAAACCATAACAGAGGTTGGTGCACTTGGCCGTCAGCAGTTATCCTATACAGTTAGCCATTTGCCCCGGAGAGTCAATGAAAGCCACCATAGAGGGCAACTGCAAACAATCAAAATAAAACTGGCGCTAGGTGGGGGGGTGGGCCAAAAATTTAAGGAATCGACTATGGAAGTCTCTTATCAAGCATACTTCCAGAGTTAAGGCAACTTATCAATTTTAAGGAATGTTGAAAGCGGCATAATTTAGACAATATTGACATGTAGGACTTTTATTAGTTTATATTTCTATAAGCTTAGCGTTATACTTTCCTGCTATTTTTCCAAAGAACATTTTGATGGCTTAGAGAGCCTTAGAGCACAAGTAGCGAGTGAGCCATTGAGATAACATGGCTCAATCGCTGCTTGGTGCTCTATATAAGCCATAGATTTAGTATGTGATGGGGTCCAAAAAAAGTCCTGCAACACTAATTTGGAGTGCTACTGAACTTCACATAAAAAGTTGCCCTCCATATGACTGCTTAGTTGGCAAAATTGCATATATTATAGAAAAAGTAACAGGAAAAATAAGTAGTTTTCTTTAAAGAATAGTTTTTTCTGATACAACGATACATGGAGTAAAAATATTTTTTTTTCTGTTTTGGAAAAATGCAAAACTTTTCTTATTCACATGCAAGAGTATCTTTTTTTACTACAAAAACAGTTTTTTCTGCTTACAATTTTTTTCTAGCAAATTAAGTAAAATTTGGTTATAGAAGTGCTTCCTGAGTATTACAACTTTTGGACACTTCCTGAAGCAAAAAAAGCTAGCACTTCCAATTCCATAAAAAAGACAGAAAAATGCAAAAGTTGATTCTATATATGGACCTATTCAGGGAAATGATTGACTTGCCTATCAGCGCTTCGATACTGGCAGTATAGAAGGTGGTCTCCTCCCATTCGGCCTGATACTGCGTAGTACTGCTCCCTTCCAAAAGCACACACTGGTATTCCATTTCGGCCATTTTGGACGCCGGCGCCAGCCTTTTCACATTTTGGCCACCAAGGGACCCCAAATCCGGTACCTTGCCCAGTTTTACGACAAATCCGCACGATCACGTTGAGAGCCGTAACTGAAGCCGATGGCCGACTTACACAGTGGCATTCCGGCAAACCTTCAGTCGTCCACAATTTAAACACCAAGTGATAGTGACACAATCGGTATACTTCTCTAAGGCATTTTAAGCACTTTTATCATCAGATTATGGTATCTTGCGGTACGATAAAGTTATCGTATCGGTTGTTGGGAAAAACAAGAATTCCAAACTCAAATATTTTGGTTCCAATAGGCTCATACACGTATCATATATATATATGACACTTTCAAGAGTCACAGTGATGTCACCTGCATTAGGCAATTCTGGCATCACTCTAGATACTTTCCCGGACAAAATAATAATATAATGACCACTTAATAGCAGCACCATTAAATATAGTTTATATACTTGATGACAGTGCTGAATATATGTTTAACTATATGTAGTCAATCCGGTCCTCTTTGATTACTTTTAACAAGTTTTTATCACATTTGATACACGCCCACACCTGCATGTGTGCATGTGAGAAAAGTCATCGGTGAAAACAACAGGGTTTGGGATTATTATGCATTGTCCATACTTTCATTTCATTAAGATCCCACTATGCATCAGACAGGACGTGACGTCAAGTATTCTTCCCGCCATTTTACAGAACCTTTTCTGCCATCATGGTTAGCGAGGAATTCACATGCTAACCATGATCAATTGTGGTTAGCGTGCATCACAATGAATGTTATTAATCAAACGTTCATAACTTGTGTAAAAGCAAATCATAAATTTAAGTTCTTGATCTTGATTTCCTTAATCACATGCATTCACATAAAAAATATATTAGGCCTACATGTGCCATAATGTCTGAACCATGATCAAAATGTCCATTTGAATGGAGAATTTGCCGAATTTCGAACAGGCTTCAATGGTTGGAGGAATGCATTGGAATTCCTAAAGCATGGATAATCCAATAATCCATTACTGGCGAGGCTAATTCACTCTTAAGCTGACGGACTGAGGTTGGAATGAGCATATAACTGTGGTATCTGCTGCACTGCCAACAACCTGCCTTGCAAGGCACTCGTGAACTCTGGCCAAGAATTAATCGAGTTCAAAGGAAAAATGTGCAAAGTAAATGAAAAATCCAAGCAGAAATGGCACGAGGTTCCGGGGCACGTGCAGCTGCACTAATTCCACAAGTTTATTTACACCGTTATTGACACTAAAAAACAAAGTGCGAAACATTTAAATGTCGTACGCGCCTCCCAACATGGCGGCCGTTCGGGCCGGCGCCCACCGCTAGTGGTTTGCTAATTTTGCTACTGCACTAATTTGTCCATCATTAATTATGCACGCAGGGCGTGGAATGCGTGCAACTTTTCGAACGGTAACAACATTCCCTTTTTAGCAGCGCAAGAACTGCAACTCTCAAAAATAGAGAGCCATAATCCTAGCCAAAACCATCGATGACGTTAATAGAAAGCTTCAATCAGCCATATTTAGAGACATACATTCGTTTTTTACGGATCCATCCTTGGCCGATCGGAATGGAAATATTATAACAGGCAAACTTCATGGACGACCGCATCTGGCACAAATCCATAATTAAAAGAAAAAAACTAGCTGCAATATTCTAGTCAGGCACGCTATATCAAATAGCAACATTTGTTATTAATAACTTCATCCGTTGTTTAAATATGAATATAATACAGAAAATGATGATACTTATAAGTATTTGTTAGTAAAGCACGTTTTCAAGAACTAATTGCATATAGCCTATTGATCTTCATTTTTAACTGCATGCTGTCTATGATCTTATCTCAACCTAAGCCTCTGCTTCAAGTATTCCAACATCAATTCAATTCAAAACATCAGCATATCTGCATATTATCATTATAGCATTTGTTGGGGAGGAGGGATGAGAGCCTGTCTGTTACAGCTCCACAGGGTAACAAAATATTGTGAAGTGGCCAAATGGGAATAACCCAAATTATCAAAGTACAATATGTATGCACATTTTAAATTTGCTTTTCCACCAAAAACGCATTTTCACCAAACATTTGCAATTGGTTGCAAACGCTTGGTGAAAATGAGTTTGTTTGTTTTTTGGGTGGGGGTGGGGGGAGGGGAGACCCACGTGAAAAAGTGAACAAATATTCACAAAAACAGTAACTTTTCTACAACAAAGTTTCCTTTGATCTACCTACTTCAGCCAGAACACTGGAGTAAGTGTTTACAAACGTTTGCAAGCATTGGTTGATCTGCATGCTATTGACGTCTCCACCTAAACATCTCCCAATTTTCAAAAATCTGCTAACATTCACAAACGTTTTGCGCACTTGGTGGTACCTTAATAATTTTCAGTACTTTGTATATCATTATTACAATGGTATGTGTTCCATTCCACTGCTATACAAATGTGCAAATTTCATTTTGCATAATTACTTGGCTGTGAAAGGATCTCAGAGCACCCCTAATGATTGTTGTATCAACTACATCAAAAAACTTCATTTTAAGATGCATTGGATTCACATTTTAAATTCAAACTAAAAAATATAGGCTACATAAGGTTACAAAAGATTGGACTGCTTTACCAGACCATTAATTCTGCATATAACTACTCCTAATTAGATAAATCTTTTTTGTAAAAAAAAATCTTCCATAATTAAAACTCATTAATATTTAGCAGAATTTCTGAGATGGGGTAATTACGTCAGGTTAATAGAGCCATTAGGTCAGGTAGAAGGGTTTCCACCATTAGGTGGACCTAAATAGGCCTCAATTATAGGGTACCTCTATAATGGGGCATTACTAATCGCTTATGCCTCGGCCTAAAATTCAATATTTCAAAACAATGAGTAATAAAATTATTGCAACACGTTTGAAAAGGGGTTCAAACGAAATATTTCAAGGAGGTTGACAACTTCTATTTCCTCAATTTTCAGTTTAATTGTCACTTTTTACGACATCTTTTTCTCAAATGTATAACAAAGCAGCCATCTTGAATCGTATTGAGGGCCCTACATTATGCATTTAGCAATGGTATAATTTATCCAAAAATTTTCCTTATTCCATTATTATAATTGCATGATTAACCGTAAAGTTTTAATGGCCATGTCATTTTGCTTTTTTAACGAGAATTTACATGCATATATCAGAATTTTTATTTTCTCAAAAGCAGTGATGCTTCCTCAATTCTTAAAGAAGAAATTGCAATTATGACCTAAAATTATCCTTCCTGCTGCCCCCTGTTGAGTTTTCAGATATTATGGAAACAAAGACGAAATATATTATATGGCCAGTTCTTCCATTTTTTATATATATTTTTTAATTTTAGAGAATATTTCGTAAGATTCAAGAGGTCAAAGCTGGATACCCGATATTTACTGAGCTACGGCTTAAGTCATATTTACAATATTTCCTGAAAATATTTTTTTCTGAAAATGTTTCAAACTGAATATTTTAACTGATAAACCATCTTTACCCACCTTGACAAGTTGCTAAACTTGCAAATAGTTTTGTTGTCATCATAAAATGTAATGGTCCATAGAAAAACTTGAAAACATGTTTACAAATGTAGTTCCCATAGTCGAAAAGTATAGTATAATTATTATAGACAGTGCCATTTTGATATTGCACAAGAGCAGCCCTATTGCACTAGGCGATATTTTTTGTCATTACTGGTGGGACACTATACTACATATGTGTTAATATTGAAACTAATTAAAACTGTTTTAATTGTTTAGGAAATGTTTTAATTAACAAAATTATTTTACACATGCAAATATTTTTTATGTTTAATTCCTGCAAGTTTTGTTTAGCTAATTTTGGTATTTTGTAAGTAATCAATCATTTTATTGCCAAATAATATTTTTTTATTTTTTTTCACTTTGAATGGATTCAATTTGATAGCTATCCAACCTAAAATGGCGGATTTTTTGGTATCGCCATCTATTGACATTGTTTGTCAGTATTAAACATGGTCTATACTGTACTAGACCATACACAGTGATTAACTTAACTTTGTAAGATCAAAATAGATGCTTATAAAAGAAAATTGGCTATATATTGACCAAGAATACTGCCAACAAAAACTGTCTCTTATGGCTGCCACTGAGCATTTGAGTGGCGCCACCTGGAAAAGGACAATCCCACCCAAATTGTCACAGTGATGCGCTGTATTTCTCTATAACAGATAATTATTTTTCTGATATTACAAAGTTAATCGATCAAATATAGCGTGTTTGCCTAATTACCTTGCTAATTACAAACTTGCGTAATTTGCACATATATTCAAGGTTGAAATAACAAATGTACATCGATGGCAATTTCATAGCAAAATAATATTACCCATAATCCAGCCTAAATACTCTTCAATGCAATATTGATTACCCCTAGTAAATTCCATTTTCAAGCATTTTCCCTGAGTTTCCAAACCCAGATAGTTCCTAACCCGGGCTTGGTAACCCATGCATGACAATCCGAGCCGAGTGGAATTTTTATTTATAAGAAGAACAATATATTCTGTTAAAACTTACCAAAAAATTCGGCCAAATCGGCCGCAATGTCCAGAATAACAGAATTTTTCAAAGCAGGCATATTCCCACAAAATATAATTCCAGGTTCAACTATCCCAAATGGTGAATTCTTTCACCAGCCGCATGTCTAGCCTATACAACAAGGAATCCACTCAGGTAAAAACTCCCAGTAATAAACCTAAAACTCATTTTCCAAATCGTATAAAAATCACAACAAGTGCGTGTTAATGCAATCAAGACTGACGTTCAGATGGTATGTGGTATCCCAAGGGACAAGAGTACATAGTACATGCTGCAATTGCAGGTGGTATAAACCACGTGACACCCTCTTCAGGTGGGTGAGTTCAAAAAAAGCTATTCGTTCATAGGTAAATTCTAGCAAGTATACACTCGCAAATCTGCTATAAGGGAGTAAAATTTAAGGCTTTCATAAATGCACAATTCCACAGGTGAGCTAAAGATTTATCCCATTGAAACTGCAAAATTTACATGAATTTTTAAATAATAAAAGCAGAGTTAATATTGATCCAAGTAACCACACAATCAACCTAAAGCTTACTAAAGGGAAAAAACTCAGCTCCAGTGGAATTGCAAAGTACCGTTATAAAAAAAGAGCAAATAAAATAAAAATAAAACTATAAGAAGGTTTGCTGTAATTTCTGGAAAAAGCAATAAATATGAGGAAAAAAAACGAAATAATTTGTAAGGTATGATTTTTCTGTTGTTTTGTTTTATAACATTTTGTCGTTACGTAATACTCCCTTACAAAAGATTGGAGTGCTTTACCAGACCATTCATTCTGCATACCTACTTTCTATCAAAAGTACAGCGCCATCTACGATGAATCGATTTCAACTAGTTTAGCCCATAATAAAATGGCAACCCATGCTACTTGCCACAAGCCAACATTTTTTTCGAATAGAGCATTATGGGAGTACTTCTGAAAGGGGAGTGTCATGACATTAAACAAGTGTCGAAAAGTAGGCCTACTCCCATAATGCACTATTTCACAAAAAAAGACAATTTTCAGGCATTTTATTATGGGTCATTTAGCATTCATTACAGATGTTATCATAGCCTATGGCAAATAACATTAGCGGCTATTTTAGTTCGGGAAAAACTGTAGCTGAAATTCATGGATCACAGATGACGCTTTACTAGACTAGATGAATCATAAGATACACTTTTCATTAAAAAAAATTATGTCAAATTTACTCAAATTAATTTTTTCCCCAAAATTTTAAATCATTATTAACAAATTTGTATAAATTAACCATAAACTAGAGTTAAGAAGCTATTCTTTTAACTATTGCTAGATATTCTACAGAAATGATTAAGCTCAGTGATTTAAAAAGAAATTAATCAGATTAAAATGTAAAAAAAATTAAATCATGTTAAAAATTTAAAAAAAAATCAAATCAAATGATTTAAATCATAACAACATATAATAAAACATTTTACATAATGAATTTACTCTAATATGGATTCGGATAATGTTTTAAGGGAATCCCCGTAGGGTGCCTCGGGTAATACAAAATTACCCCAAATCTTTTGGGCCAACTTGGGGCAAGTGAAAAAGGGGTCAATTTGCCACGAAACTACCCCCACTCACAATGAAAAGAGTTCAGAAATGCAAATATTTCATGAATCCAAAAAAGTAGAAATTTCTCAATGAAATCCGTTTTGTTTTGCCGAGGGTCAGTTTCTCATAAGGCTAATGCTCCACCATCACAGGGGGGTGCAAGAGTGACCCTTTTTCTGGAGTAGGAAGAGGGACAAACGAGCTTCAAAACTCATCGTAATCATCCCTTAAATTGATAATAACAATAATAAGAAATGTATACAAGTATGAGAAGGTGGATGGAGACAATGGTGTAAGAAAAATTAGCCACCTTCAGGTATGCCCACCGTTGAGATTTTTCTCAAAAACAATTACTTTCAGGCCTATTTCTGGGACTTCAGTATGAGGGGGAGGAACAATAAAAACTAAAAACAAAAAAACTGGGCCACCGCTGTCTCACTCTACTAAACTCACATGCTATCTTTTAAAAAATGTACTTTATCGAAACTGGCCAGTTATTAAATGAACAATTCGTGAGGTCAGTCTAGGAGAAATAAATCATTTGGGAATTATGCAGATTTTTCGTACATAATTTCACCGTTAAAAATAACCACATAATGGCATTACTTAAATCATAACTATAATTTCAAACCAGTATGTTTTATTTTGGTTCATGTACTAAAGGATAACAGTTTACGAAAGCTTTTGTCTTAAGATCAAGAGCAGCTTAAGAATCAGAAAATTTCATCGTCAAAGATGAGCAAGATTTCAAACCCATCTCACATATTAAAGGTGAATGACACCATCAAATACAAATTTTTCACTATAAACTAATAAATAAACCAATTTAGATGAAAAACTACATAGATGCACTTGATAAACCAGATTTTTTGCCTTTTTTGCAAATGTAATTAAAAACAGAAATTGCCTTCTAATCTTCCAATTTACTGCAAATTGTTTAGAAATTAGAATTGGAAATACAACATGATATTAATCTTATAATTTTCTCAAATAATTTATTAAAATGTACAGTATAAATACAAAAGAAAAATAAGAAAAAATAATAATTAAAGACAGTAGGTAGTATATATTTTTTCCTACCAAATTTTTAGCTATAAACTCAATAGATTTTAGAATAAAATTGTCATATTAATTGGAACAATATTCAAAAACTAATTTAAACTTTAAAAAAGCCGAAATAATCAGGAAAAAATTTGAAAAACAAATAATGGAATAATAAGTAGAATAAAATACTTGTACTTGTTTTTTAAGTACAATAAATATGCAAAAAAGACTTTTTTTGAATAAAAAGTATGCTTTTTTTGGATGTTTCATTACTGAAACTGCCTAAAACGCAGGACTTCAATTAAAATTTAGGAATCAAAATACATTTTGAAAAAACACTATTGACCACTCATGAGTTACATTTAGCAAAAGTTAGCATTTTTGCCTGACAATCAGTATGATTTCTGGTAAATAACATGACATTTTTATTATCTTTGTCAAAGTATGACTTAAGGGGGCTGTCCACACTTTTAAAAATTGCATGCTCCTATGGGAATCTCCATGTTAA
>JAQIXP010005298.1:0-10580 GCA_034700285.1 Proteroiulus fuscus | reverse complement strand
AATCAAAGGCTTTAGTTAAGTCTATAAAAGTTGCAAATAACTTATTGTTTTTGTGGTATACTTGGCTTTGGGCTAGCGCTTGCAATATAAAAATTTGTTCTGAACAAGATCGAAAGGGCCGAAAGCCAGCTTGTTCGTCTGGTAGAATGTGTAGCAATTCTTGCCATTGTTTTAGGCGGTAGGCCAAGATACCAGAAAAAAGTTTTGGCATGGAATTCAACAGTACTATGGGTCTGTAATTATTGGGGTCGTCCTTGGGTCCTTTTTTGTATATAGTTATAAGTTTTCCTTCTGCCCAGTTTTGTGGTATAGTTAGAGTTAAAAGTATATTATTAAATAGTTCTTGGATTAAGAGAAGAACTCTGGGATCTGAGTATTTTATGTATTCATTTGGTATACCATCCGGGCCTGGTGCTTTATTCAACTTAAGTTTAGAAATAGCCAATTTCATCTCTGTCAGTGATATAGGTTTCATTAACATCTTATTTGCCTGGTAAGTAATTGAATTCAAGTTATATCTGGTGGTATTTGAGTTTTGAAAGCTTTGAAATTTGTCAGTAGTGCTATCAGAGAAAAGATTGGTGAAATGGTTACTCCATGTGTCAAAAGGGATATTGTCACAAACAAATGGCAATTTTCTAGCTAATTTGACTGCTTTCCAAAATTGTTTTGTATTTTTAGACATTATTATAGATTTATTTAATGTATTGTAGAAATTAATTTTAGCTGATTGTATAAATGTATAATACTCTTTCCTTACCTTACAATAGACCTCTCTAGAGGGATTGTCATTTAGCATTCTAAGAACCTTTAGTGCTTTGTTAACACTTTTTTTTAATATCCTACATTCTGGTGTTATCCATAGTGGAGATTTCCTCTTACTTTGAGATACAGAAAATGATTTGGACCAAAGTGATGTTTTTTTGGCTGCAAACTTTATCACTGATTGGATTAGAGAAAACAAGTCTGAAGGAGAGATATTGTTTGGCTTCTCTAAAGAAATTAATTGTTTTACCTCGTGTTCTATAAAGGAGGCTTGCTTGGTATCGTCCCAGTTTCATTTTTCAGGTATTATAGTTGGAGTTGTGGGATGGAGAGTGGGAGTGTTAGAATTCGGATCTAACAGAGTAAGTGCCAGTATTTGATGAGGAGAGTGTATTGTAGGGATAACTCTAAAATCTAGAATAGTTTTATTTAGAAAATCAGGGGTAGCAAAAGCAAAATCGATTACTGACGTCCCTTGAGGGTAGATAAATGTGAGATTACCTGGGTGATCGTTGCTGCAATTGCCATTTAAGGGGATTAGAGCATTTTCTTTGCAGAATTTAAGCATTGCATTTCCTCTGTGGTCAATCTTAGTCCTTAGAGAGCCTCTGGCAGGTAATGGTTGGATTGGTTACTAAATCAGACACCTTTATGTCTGATATAGAGCCTTTGTCAGCTAAATGTAAGTTAAAGTCACCTATAATGCTCAGCATGGAGGACCCTGCTAGAATGTTTTCGATTAGTATTATTACTGATTCTAGATATACATAATTTTCTTTTCCAGGGGGGATATAAGTTGCTAGAATATGGTATGGATTGCGGTAAGGTGTATTTGTCTTATTATTTGATGATAGTATTTTGATTAGAATAATACCGGGATTAACATATAGGGATTCAAATTTGAGATGTTTAGAAATTATTGCCAGAAGTCCACCACTAGGGCGACCAAAGATGTTAGGTTTCAAAGCTGCTGAAAATATTAGGTTATGGTCAGGAAATAGTGAAGCTGGGGGGAGGTTAATAGCCAGGTTTCTGAAAGAAAAAGAATCTTTGAATTTTTAACTAAATCGATAATGTGTTCTTTTTTAGAGTTAAAGCCATTGCAATTCCAATAATGAAGAGATAACTGAGGTGTTTTTGAGAGTGGAATGGCATTCTGGTTTGATCCTAGTGTTTGCAAAATAGTAGAACAGTTTTTACCATCGTTCGGGGCTTTCTTCAAATATCTATTGGTTATGCATCAAGCTTTAGTGAATTTATACTTATCCAGGTGGCCTGGTTTCTGAGGATTAACATTTAGGGGTGATTGGTTTGATGGCCGCTCTCCTGGGTTGACATTTTTAGTAAAATCGTAATTTGATTTAACTGACTTAGATGAACGTAGAGTCATACTCTTCGGAGGTAATTTGTTGGAAATTGCAGTTTTTGGTTTCGTCCCGGTGGCCTTGATGACTGGGTTGCATTGAGGAATAATGTTTGGAGAATTTGGTTGTGGTGAGAGAGGGGTAGATTGCGAGGAGGCACCCGATGTATTCATGGTTTGAATGGTGACGATAGTAGGATCTGGAGAAGTTGCTGGTACTGGTGGTTCTAGATCAGTATTAGAATTTAGTTGATTCGAAAGCGGTTGTTGTTGATGGGGGACTGTGATATCCGGAAAGTCACTCGAAAAATAAACTTGGTCGTTGACATACAGTTTGTTATAATCATGCGTTGCCTTATGCCCTTGATTTCTGGCATCCCACATGTAGTGGGATAACTTTTTCCTCGCAAGTTTAGTTTCCATGGAAAAATCTTGAAGGATGCGGAATTTTGTTCCTTTGAGTAATTTTGCATTGGTCAAAATATCTCCTTTGTATTCTTCGGAATTGAATTGGACGATTATCGGTGGATATGAGCTATTGCCTTGTGGTAATCGATGTACTCGACCATCGATAATAATATTGAGCTTTATGTAGTATTTCAAAAAGTTTTGTATTAACTTAGTAAGTTCAGAAGCAGATTCATTTCCACGTTGTTTGAGGCCAAGGAAGATGAGATTGTTTCTTCTGCTTCGGTCTTCAAGGTCGGTTAGCTTTCTATTCATTAAGGTAAGTTGGCTTTCCAAAGAAGTTTTTGCTTTTGATAATTGCACACATTCATCTCTGAGAGATTCAAATTCAGAAGATAACTGGTCATTTTTTGTCTCTAGAGTGGTTATTCTTACCGTCAGTGATGATAGAATGCTTGGCATTTCTGTATGAAGAACGTCCTTGAGTAGCTTTTTGATACAGTCAGTAGAATTTGGGTTTATCGTTTTGTTTTGGTCTAGAGTGCTTTCTGTAGCTGGACCAGGGTTCAGTTCAATTCCTCCGATGATTAACAATGTGCACAAAACAATTGATTTGATGGTCAGGAATTTAGAATCAGATGAAAGAGACACATTCCTATACCTGCTGTGTGAAGGTCTATGGTTGCCACCATTAAACATTCCAACACGAATTCGATGAGAAAAATAGTCAATCATATTTGGTAGAATTTGTCCAGATTTTGAAGCAAAACTTATGGAATATTGTTTAAATTGTAGTAGTTAACTTTGGCACACAATTATTAAGTCAATAATATCTCCAAGCAGGCAAAATAGATACAAATTGTGGAGCTCAAAAAAATGCGACTGTACACCTTGGCTGCCAGCAGCGCCACCCTCGATTGTTACCATTTGGTAACAGTTTTGACATTTTTGCTTACCCGACATCGTTATCCAAGACAATAAAACAGAAGATGCCACTAGTAAACACGCTTACATTTCAAACTATGTTACCAAATGGTAACAGGGTAATATCGCTAAAATACACCTAATGTGTATGCCCAGTAAACAACACCAAAATATGCCTAATGTATTAAAACACTGAAATGCTCCTAGGTTTAATTATACTAGCTATATATAAATACAAAATTAATAAATTGAAACAAATTAACAAAGATAATGGCACAAGAAATGACTAAATAATGACTAGTTAATCATTATTTAGGCAAAAAGAAAGCCATTTGTTTTCATCCAGTTATATTATTGGTATCAATGTAAATGATGCTTTCACCAGTGGCACTACTGCATCACTTACATATAACCAAACCAATCACCGAAATATATTTGTGGTATAAATGTCATATATATCTGCCCTGAAAACTAGTCAAAATGTTTTCAAAAAATAAAAACATTTATTTTCTTTTATGACATCCATGGCAAATCCATTTCTTTTTTTGAACAGTTTCAACTTTTATGCCAACACAGTCACCATGGTACCATTTTTGACAATCTGTGCAACATACATAGGACAGTAATGTGTTCGTAATGGGGCACAATTCACATTTCCATTTCACCCGAAGTGCATTAACCTGCCTAACTACTGTAGTCCATGCTTCTTCTGTGAAATTGTCCTTAAATGCACTAAAATCATAATCAATTGCCTTTTCAGAAAATTTTTTTAGCAAGTTCTTGCTCTGTAAAGTAAACTTTTCCTTTTGAAAAGACCTGACACTCATTGGTTTCAGAATATTCTCAAGTCCAGTTTCATCTACTTGTGGCCTTATAATTTCAGGTTGTTTGGAGGTTTGCGCGAAATTAAATTCTTGTTTGCATGTGTATGCATGATCCATATGTTCCCCAATGCACACATTATCCATAATTAACTTTAGGTGTTAAAAGCAATTGTTTATGTATTACCGCACTTTCATCTGCTGTTGGCATCTCTATAACAACTTTAGAAACACGTTTCCGTTTTTTATTACCCAAACTAAACCGTTGAGGGATGACTTTCGCATTGGCTGGAGCGGTTGTGATAAGATCTAACTTCATAGATTTTTTGTCATTGACTGAATCGTTTGCAGCAATGATTTTCAAATAGTTTGTAATTGCTAAAAATTTAGAATATAACTCCTTCATATTCTTTTCATCAATATCTGTGGGCAAGAGCTGAACCATGTCCTGCATATGTGCAATCTGGCCGAGAATCTTTTTCTTGTAATCAAAATTTTGAATTTTCTGATCAGCACAAAGGGATGCCATAATGTGTTCAACACTTACATTCATCCCATTTCCATGTTCCAATTTGGGCAAATGGCATTTAACTTCAGCTTTTATCGCTGTACACATATTTATTTGTGCATTTTCTGTGACATGCTTCAAAAGTTTGTATGTGACAACACAGTGAATATGTTTACACAGTGTACTACGGATAAAAGCATCTGGACAGGAGCATGTTGCTTGATGCACACATATATTGCACTCAGAACATCTGATTTGACAATTGAAAGGGCATGCATTGGTATCGTTGATGCTAACGTTATAAATAAAACCTTTTTCAGATCTTACTGTGAATTTTTCATCCCCAACACACTCAACTGCAGATAACATTAACCCACACCCTTGTCTATGACGGCAGTTAATCTCTGATACCCGTGAGCTATTGTGCCCCTTTTCTAATATAATGAGTCGCTCAACAGCTTTATTCTGCATTACAGTCAGCAAGACATGTAAGAGTTTATCAAGGCGCTTATTGACTTTGCCATTGAAGTAGCAATGCTTTAGGGTTTTGTGAAAACTCTCCAAATACATATTTGTGTTTATAAAGGCACCTTGACGAAAACTTATTGCCCACTGTTCAATGCATTTTGAATAAACTGCTTCAAAATATTTCCCAAAAGGAATACTTTCTGGGTCCAAAGAGCAGCATTCAAGAAAGTTGTTAACCATAGTTTGTATGATTCCTGAATCTTGATGAGTGGACATCTCTAACAGGGACTTGTGAATTTTACCTCTAATAACAGGATCTTTTATTTTTGCAACCATGTTTTTATGCCAGGCCCGATAAACATGCCACATGCAAAGCAGTTTTTTTGGTGTTCCTCCAAAAGCATCAACCCATGCATTAAAATACTGGTCAGCATCATCTGACATAATCCATTTGGGGCTAACAGAACCTACATTTTCTTTCAGTACTGTAAAAAAGTCAACAAGATGTAATCTGTCCTCTTTATTGGTTATACACCAAGCAACAGGAAAACCAGCCCCAAATTCGTCAACTACAAGCACCATAATTAGCAAAAAACCATAGCCATTTGTCCCGTAAGTTGAATTGAGGCAAATAACATTATCTCATAAGCAGCAATCATTTTTTTCTGAAATGGATGCATCAAAACCAAAAAAAAGTCCTCTGGAGCTAAAAATTTACAAGGACTTTGTTGAATGCAATTTTGAAATTTGGAATACAGAAATGGATTTTGCTCATTGTCTTTCATTTCTGCAATCATGATATTAACACTTTGAGTATCCTCTGAATGTCTATCAGGAGTACGTAAGCTGAAACTTCTTTCTATGTTAAGAATATCTTTTTTCGTAATCAGGTGTATTCTTTTATAATCTGACGAGGAAGAAAAACTACGTAGGTTCTGCAAAATTCTATCACTAGAAACCCCTGCTTGAATGTTCTTGGCAATGCTGAGTTTTGCATCTAAAGATATTGGTAGCTTGCCTAAGTCTTTAGCATGCCCATAATGAGTTTTGCACCACTCTACATGCACATGGCCACTGTCAAAAACCTCCACTTTCATTGCAGCAGTGCAATGGGAACCAATTTTGCCAGATGGGCCTGTCAATCGTAAGCCTTTCGAGTTAGACTTAGGCCGACCACTGCGATGACAATATAAATACGTAATCAACGTTCCTTTTCTTTTTATTTGACCTCTACCTGCTACATACAATTCATCCTGTTCACTTTCTATGTCCAATTTCCACCTATTAAATTCACCGTCATTCGAAAAATCTACTGAAACCTCTTCAAACTGTACACTATGAAATTCCATCACATGTTTCCTAACAGTTTGCAATGATGCACCTGTATACTCACATGGTGCTGCCAAACATTGTATCCCCTTACAAACAGTATTTATAAAGTGAACCTTTTTAATATGCCTTTTAAGATTTGATTTATCTGTTAACCTTTTATCACAGATTTGGTAAATATGCACATTTTTATGTTTAAAATTGCAGCCTTACCTTCTGCCTGCCCTGTTAAGCCATCTGAGATCCTATTATCTGGGTCCTTATCCATGAGTGTAGCTTCCCTTTATTTTGATGAGAATAAATGAGAACATTATAAAAGAATACAAAATATGAATGAAAACAATCTCAAATTTTATTGAATAAAATATACAAGGTAATATGACATTGTAGAAAATATGTGCAAAAGAAATGAAACATGGCAATATATAATATACAATAGATAATACCATTACTGCAAAATAAAAATAATGAAATCACAGCAATTTGTCCATGCAATAAAAGAGTTGTAAAATTGTTTGCATGTTAGAGGAAATAAAAACAAAGGTTACCTTATAGTCTACTACACTATCCTGCACGATCGCCTTAAACCACTCAAATTGACTAAAATTTCCTCGATCTAAAAAGAAAGAAATAAAATATTAAAGTAAAATAAAAAAGCAAGCCAAAACTTTGTTGTGAAAACGTTACACACAAGAAACATGTCATTTAATTTACCTTCTGTTCTTTAACGAAGACCTATGACACACCACATAAATAGATGGCAATTTTCTTGCCCTAAAAGTATAAAAATAATCAAAAGAATCAAAGAACAATATTCTTAAAAAACAAAATACTAAAATGCTTTGCACGATTGTATCCACGTTGACTATCGTTCCACGTTGCCCACAGTCACAGGAAGTAAACGAGAAAATAAAGATGGCGTCCTTGGATTCATGAGACAGACTACTTGCATCGCAGATGGTTATTTTTCATACGCCAGTGAAGTTCCAAATGACGAGAGCAGTATATAGCCGCTATTGCAGGTGACAGATGTCCCGGCTCCATTTGATGGTGTCTGAAACCATAATGACACATCAATCTTGCATAGAACCTGTTGATATGGAAGAGTTGGAGAATGTGCTCATTGCCCTGGTCCCAACTCAACAGGAAACCAACAAAAAAAAGCCTTCAAGTGGATGGTCCATCCAGCATCCTACAAGTCAGATTTAAGAGGAGTATAATTCTTGACCTTTGACAAACAAGCCACCTCAAAAGCAGTGGCACTACCTTCAAAAAGCATGGCAACATCTTCAATGTACTTAGTGAAGGTGGCCTTACTTGTAATTACCAAGTCTGGGCAAAGTAATGTTAGCGGCAGTTGAGCCACATTAACCGATTGTGTACCCAGACTAGCAGGAACTTTTTTTTTGAGGCGACCCAGGACAGTGTTGTGACAGGCTAGAACTGTTTCTCAACCTTCCAGTATTTTGGACTTTAGTTGCAGTCATAGTTTGACATTTCTCTTCATCCTGACCTAAAACTGCGGGGGACTGCCTTTCTGTTTCATGTACTTCACATTCTTCGCTCCTTTTTTGATCAGATGAAACTTGGTCATTATTGTCCTCTTCCTGCAGGTCAACTTCTACCTCTATAGCGATCTTTGTTAATGTGGTCATGGTCACATGGTCTGATACCTGGCATCGTTGATGCGGGGTAACAGATATTGATCGATACACATCTATTTACTCAGTTTGTGATAGTCGATGCAAAAGTGCCTGCCTCTTATTTTTTTCGTGAGGATTTGCTGGCACTCGGTTGTGCTATTCCGTGGCATAGCATTACATACAGTTTGTCAATAATCCCTTGAGCAACAGGTAATATACAATGTGCAGGACATGCTTGGGTGGTAGTCCTTGAGTATCTATTTAATGTGTTGCTATCAAAGAATTTCAGTTCTACCGCATTGGTAGCCAAAACATGATATTATTTTTTGGGTAACGTCAGCATGTCCTCATGTTGATTATCTGAGAGGTTTGGTCTGCTGTTTCAAGCAAGATCCTCGGTCAGTGTTGCGGTACAAACATGGTTTGCTATTGGTCAGTTTGATTTGCTTGTCAGATTTACACAAAGATTATGCTCAGTTATTTTGGCAGTCGACATCAGCTGTCCCACGGTCATTATTTTTGATAGGTGGACCAATAGGTGTACCGGCAGGTTGCTGAAAGTAGCAAGAATAGCTTGGAATTGGCTGGTGATGTTAGGTGTTATTGTGCCATTTGTGACTTTCACTCCTCTCTCTCTATGACTAATGATGGCAGTCTTAAAAGATGGTCAAAGTGGTTATGCAAAGAGCTGATGTTGAAGACTTATTACCATCTGTGTCATCGGCGGGATGCAGATATCTACAGCAATTCTATCTCCTGGTGTCTCACCTAAACAAAAAAAAGGAAAAGGAAGGGAGAAAAAGAACAATTTTAATGAATATAAGGCTATTCATCCCTAGAATTTTCTTAATGCAAATCCCTGTAAATAAGTAAATAAATAAAAAAACATACAGTTTTCCACATGCACACCTTAAACCCCCCTCTAAACGCATTCCAAACGGGCAGAGCGAGAAGAGGAGATATGGTAAGTGAAATTAAAAAAACTAATGGGCAGTTACGGGTGTCCATGATGGACAATCGTGAGAAAATCCAGGAGATTCGATTAATCTTCTGGACTGTGGCCACTGTTGATGTCTTCCCTGGGGCCTCATGAGACCCAAATCCAACTCTGGAATCAGAAGCATCAGACCATTTTAAAATAGGCCTATATTTACAGACTTAATGTTCAAAGGGATTTACTTGGATTAGTATTGCTTTTTCTTCTAAGAAATATCCAAATCATTGATTATACAAAAATAAATACCTTATAAGAAATATCAATGATGTGTCACAATGCCACAAGTTATTTTATTTAATACAAATTTAATACAAATAATTTATTTAATAAGTTATTTAATACAAATAATACATGGAAAGGGCATAATTATCGC
The DNA here is from genome assembly GCA_034700285.1 of Proteroiulus fuscus. Lineage (NCBI taxonomy): Eukaryota > Metazoa > Arthropoda > Diplopoda > Julida > Blaniulidae > Proteroiulus > Proteroiulus fuscus. The sequence continues at coordinate 981 of JAQIXP010005298.1, read as the reverse complement.
ATTTCCTATTATTTAGAAATGACTCCTAAAATACAAGGATGACACAATTTAGTTATTATTTGCAGATGGTGGCCAACAATGCCATTTACAAAGAATGCTTGCCTACAAAGCATGGATGCAAGCAAGGATCGATGCAGGTTTAAACAGGTCTAAAATGCAGGTTAATTACTACATCTAGAACAAAAAGCTGCCTTAACAGTGGCAGCAAAGGCATGTGCCTTGGTGGTGATGGTGTCGGCATGGGCCTTAATGCATCCCAGCAGCATGTGCCTTTTTGGTGGCAGCATGTGCCTTGGTGATTGTGGCATGTGCCTAAATGTGCACCTTGGCTGTGGTGGCATGTGCCACCTTGGAAGTGGTATTATCTGCCGTGGCCACGGCATGTGCATTGGTGGTAGTGGTGGCTGCCTTAATGTGCATCATAGCAGCATTGGCAATTGCCTTGGTGGTGGTGTGTACCACTATAGTAATGGCTGTGGCGTTATCTGCTGTGGCCATGGCACATGCATTGGTGGTGGTGGTGGTGGTGGCTGCCTTAATGCGTGCCAAGGTGGCAGCTGCAATTGCCTTGGCAGTGGCATATGCCACCACAGCCACGGCAGTGGCAACGGTGGTCGTGTTATCTGGGGTGGCTGCGACAGCAGTGTAGCACCAAACCTGCCCTTTCATTTATTATTGGTATTATTTGCCCTGCAAAATTAATTTTATTGGTTAGAAAAATTTAATTAAAATTCAAAATAATGTTGTAACACACTCCAGAAAGGTCGTAATTTCTGACAAGACCGATTTTCTCATTATTGTTAAGTTTTATTTACATTAGCATTTTGTTTTTGATTTCCCCTTAAATTTCCCTTTCTTTTAAAAGTACCATCAAATACCTTATCAAGTACAATCAAATACCTTTATTGAAATTAATGCAAGGACGGATATTTATTATTGGTCTTTTTTTCTGCGCACTATTAGACAATGGAATAATCTTCC
>JAQIXP010005297.1:0-10581 GCA_034700285.1 Proteroiulus fuscus | reverse complement strand
AATAGAGCAGTTAGGTTTAGCCCTGGGAAGTAAACAAAAACTTAAACTCAAGAATGCTGCTAATGAGCAAATCACTGGTCATTAGCATAACCCAAAAGAATGCCTAGCATTCCAGGGCTTACTGGTACTTACGTAACTGGTCAGAACCAGTTACGGCCTTGCCTTTTCTGGTTGTAAAACTAAAAACCCTCACAGTTATAAGATAGCGAACTTATCGAGCAGTTGGGTCAGGTTTTCATGGAATGCACTCATTTAAGCACCATATAAATTGACGTCACAGTTGTTAATTATATATTAAAATAATTAAAACTTACATAATATGGAAGAATATGTCAAAATAATCCAAATTTTGACATATTTTTTGGTAATATGTAATTTTTAGAAAAAAATTAAAACATTTTGGGGCAATATCGTCAATTTTCGATCAAAAAACGTCATGTAATTTAATGAAATTTCCGTATTACTTGCCAACATAATTACAAAGTTTGGGCAAAAAATACAAATTTGGGGAAGGGGGGGCAGTAATACAATTTTTTTGGGGGGAAGGGGGGGGGAATTAAAATGTTGAGGATAAAATTGTGTCAGTATTTATGTAACATTTCTACAGTGTTTCTGCATTTTTTCTACGTTGTAGTGATGCAGAAATTTACTGAAAAATTACATAAATACTGCATTAAAAATGCAGAAAATTGTAGAAGAATAAAATGCACGATTTCTACAGAAAAACTGCATAGTTTCTACAGTTTTAAACAGCAAATAAACTGCAGAAGACTTCGTATTTTCTGCAATTTTTGTTCTGGGATTTTCTGCAGAATTCCTTTTCTGTGATTTTCGGCAGAATTCTTTTTCTGTGATTTTCTGCAAAATTCTTTTTCTGTGATTTTCTACAGAATTCTTTTTCTGTGATTTTCTGCAGAATTCTTTTTCTGTGATTTTTTTTGCAGAATTCTTTTTCTGTGATATTCTACAGAATTCTTTTTCTGTGATTTTCTGCAGAATTCTTTTTCTGTGATTTTTTTTGCAGAATTCTTTTTCTGTGATATTCTGCCTATTTTTTTCTGTGATTTTCTGCAAATTGTTTTTAGTAATTTTCTGCAAATTGTTTTCAGTACTTTTCTGCACATTTATTGCTGTGATTTTCTGCAAATTTTTTTCTACCAAATTTTTTTCTGTGATTTTCTGTAAATTGGTTTTCTACTGATTTCATTCTGTGATTTTCTGAAAATTGTTTCTTTGATTTTCTGTAAATAGATTTCTGCACATTTAATTCTGGGATTTACTGAAAATTTATTTCTGCAATTTTCTGCAAATTAGTTTATGTGATGTTCTGCAATATTGTTCTGGGATTTTTTGAAAATTTATTTCTGCAATTTTTAGCAATAATTGTCTGGGATTTTCCGCACATTGTGTTTGTTATTTTCTGCGAATTAACTGTACAATTTGGAGTTTCTACAAGAGCGTTAAATAACAGTCACCTGTGAGCTGCTTTTAAATAACGATGGCCGTTGTTTATAACGACAGTTGGTGAGGACGAGAATTAGGTTTTCTTGCTTTGCTATCGTTATCATGTTTCGCACATGCGCACTAGCTCCAATTGTTAAGTAATGCCATCGTTATGAAGATGAGAATGTGGGTCCTGGATCATCAGACACTAACATAAGATCGTGTGCAGTTTCTTTGGCCTTTACTACAAGTGCACATCGGAGACGACTCATGTTCTCTTGCTCGTCGTATCCACACTTGCTAGTCGATGAACGAAAACGATTCGCAAATGCGAAGGAGAATCCATAACCTATGGAAACAGGAACTTTTAGCAACCTTCCCCTACCGGACAAGGAATGAGCTTTCTAAAGTCACTGTCTAGTTACTATTCACTACCTGAGGCAAAAAATAATCCTCCTACTAACACTCCAGTGGCATGACCAGGAAGCCAGCACAAACGTATAGTCCACTGTCAATTAAATTCAGAAGCACTGTCAATTCCCTTCCTAGTGATGTTTTCAGATAAATTTCATAAGCTACTTACGATTAGACACATTCTTCCTGTTCTTAGAATCACGCCGTTTAGATGACTTTCCCTTATTTCAATATCCATATCCTTGTCTACTCGAAGTTGCAGAAATAATATTCCAAATTGCAAAACAAAACGTTTTTCTGCGAGAAAAGAGTATTTCACTACGACACAGCCCAGACAACAAAGAATAGCAGAATTTTAATCAAGTCCTTTTGCTGAAGCGCCTTATTATTTCTAATTCCTATTGGTTCCTTCTTCAAACCAAATTCAAATTTCAAAAGTACTCTGAATTCCATAATTCGGTTATTACTTATTAATAAAATTCAAAACGTCAAACTAAACTTCAAAATTCAAAATTCAAACCAATTCAATTTCAAAATGTTGCATTACACAATTCAGTTATAACTCATTAATAAACTTTTCAAAACTTTTAAGATATTAATTACTGACTAGGATATTAATTACTGATTCACCAACTAAGATTATTTTTATAAATTACATTGAAATTCCTAACAATATAATTGATAATGGAGGTCAACCACTAGACGTTTCACTGGCATTTAAGCGTGAAATTGATTTCTGGTACTTAGATTATTTGACACTTCATTGGGTTTTTCACTTAACCCATAACTCGAAGTGAGCTGGGTTCACACACTCCTTCTTCCCATCTGCAATTCCAATTAACATCCATCACTTCAGCAATACCTTACATGACCATTAAATGACCCTCCTCCACTTCCACACAGCCAATAGCAAATCCAAAATTGCGCCTAATGTGCATGATCAGTGTGAGACGTAAAATTTCAAACTGAACTTATATAAGCAAAACTGCCTAAAACTTCCTAATCTACGTTGACCACCTCAACAAAACTATCTCTGTAACCAACGGTAAGCTAAGTCTTGACCTTACTCTTGGTACTCAAATTAACCTTGCTTTCCAATTGTTCATCACTGAGTTTCTAATTCAATAATCATTCTTAAGAGCCATATCTGAGACTATCTGATTTGTAATTGTTTGAAATGTCTCCATAACTGTAGAGCCTGATGATGTTATCCGCTTAGGGTATCGAAACGTTGCGTCTGCGTTGCGACACATTGGGTCTGTTTCAATTCATAATTACTTATCTAAGACCTACCAAACTATCATCTCAATAAAATAAGTAACTAATTTGAAAAATAAAAGGCTTAAAAGTACAAATTCGCTAGTTTGACTTTGTTTATTTTTGCAGGAAAGCAAAATAAATTAAGTGTGAAGTAGCGTGTGTGCACATCCATTAGTTTGCCCTTTGGATATTCGCTGCTTTTCACTTTCTGCAACTTTAACAATTATTGGTTAAATTAATTTCTAAAACTTTAGGTTCATTAGGGACACTTCCAAGATAACAATAATACAATTATCTTATTCTTGACTTATTGGCTTATTCGTCACTTCTGAATTAAGCCATCAAGTATAAGCGTTGCAATAGTATATACTGGTTGCGAAAGTACCTTCTGCACAGTTCTGGATAGTTGCAAAGATGATATTTGCAAAAATTCTCTATTGCAATTTTACCTGTTTCAAAAGTACCTATTGCAAATATGCATTTGTACCAGTTGCTAAAGTAAGTTGTCAAAATACCTCCTACAAAAGGCCTGCGAAAGTGCCGGTTACCAATTCAAGTACTGTGAGGTTTACTGGGCTGATTGTTTAGTTTTTGTGATGCATGTACTCATAGCAGGTGTGGCACCCTGGCCAACAGGAACCATTTCTCTAGTTTATTTTCTGTGTGGGAAAAAGGTTATTAAAACCATTGACTCACCAGTGCTACTTTCAATATTTTAATTACCAAAAGTGCAGTTGCTCAAATACACAAATCATAACTGACCAACTTGGTTAAGGCACTTATTTTGCAGGCCCAGGAAACCCAAGCTAGAAGTAAGGAAAAAAGGTCATCCCCAGCTGCTGGCTGTCTATGCACAGCTCCTCTCTTTCAGACAGGAGAGCACCAACACAGCAGCTCCCTCTGGTACAAGGTGACCTCACATCATCCACCCGCACGCAAGGGCATCCCGAACCTGCAAAGAACAGCCGAAAATGTTAAACTGAAAACACGCTGGGGATAGAAAACTTCTCTTTCCAGATAATAAAGAGCCACCTTAATATTATTAACTCAATGCCAGACATGATACCCACAGAAAAAATTAAAGGCGACATCCAACTGGAAGGCAAAGCATGGCAGACTTCTACAGCAAAATAATTGCAAACCGGGATAGGAATAATAAAGGGACCAGCAAGCATGAGAACATTATCCACATAATTAAAAGAAACTACAAATGTAAAAGAAGGAATGGTAATAATCCACACAAATGAGTGAGCTTGAAAACCTAAGGATACATATAACCGAAACAGAAAAGTAGCACATGGCCAGTAAGCTATTTGTTCATAAGTACAACGGTATACAACCAGTCATATAGCAATTGCAGGACAGCAACTCCAGCGGCAAAGGCAGCCAATGCAATGTAGCGGCAGGTTGCATGCAAAATCTTTAGGGACAAAAAAGGGCTATCTCGAAGCCATGAAGGTGGTCACGAATTATGAGCCACACACCGGGAAAGGAAGCATGTCATTAGTAGGATCCTGGGCGACAGAAAGGGTTGTTGGTTCCAGGACAGAATTCAAAGACAGAATCAACGTCTTGGTGGCCTGGCTAGACATAAAATAATCCTGGGGCACAGAAGGCATGACAGCCTAGGACATACTGTCCCAGGGCAGCCAGACACAGACACTTAAATAGAAGGCATCAGGGCGGGCAAGGACAAGACGAGTTTTTTCGACAGTAACAAAGAAAGAAAAAAATCTGGCAGATGATTTTGACCAATCAGGGACGAAATCTGGGTCAGCCTGAGCAGCAGCCCGACGACAATCCCGAGGAAACTCAGCCCCATCACCATGCACTAGTAAAAAATAAGCCAGGTGACACAATAACACTGACAGCACCATAAGTGGGAAAAACCAAACAAGTAAACAAAATTAAAGTAAAAGGAGAATAGGCAAGGAGCACACACAAATAGAAGAAAACTTTCAGCAATAGTCACAAAGACAGACACAAAAAATGCTATATAAAAACAAACACCAGGCAGGAGGCCAAGAAACCAATCTAAAAGGTATAGAGATAAAGAGAAAAACCTCAAAATGAATCAAATATTTGATAAAATAACAAGAAATATATTTAAAAAATATGTAAGAACAACAAACTTACAAAAATAAAGATAGGCGAAAAAAGACAAATGAATGAACAACTTGAGAACTCAATACAAAAGAAAATTGAAAGGATGCCGTGCATGCGCAGAAAACGAAACATCCAAAAACAGTAAGCAAGTTTTGCACAAGTGTGAGAAAAATTTTTAAAAACAGCGAAAGTTGGAAAAACAGATGTTAGATGGCGCCAGTGGTACCGTATATCAAAAATAGTCGCAAGGATGCACCAAAAGTACCATCACATGCAAAAAACATTAAAAGTTATAAGTACATACAGGAAAGCAAACAACACTGAAAACAATGCCAGAAACATTTCAAATAGAGAAAAACAACTACAGAAAAAGTAAGAAAAGAACAATTAACAAAAGGAATAAAGGAGTCCAAGTAGATTAAAAAAATATAGGCCAATAAACACATGGAAAAATTGGCGAGTTAGACAGTGTCCAAAAAGTACTGAGATTTCGAAAAAAAAAATTATAAATACATGAAAACAGTGCCAAATAGAGATGTTGGTATGAGATAATGAAAATAGCAGGAATCTGCATGAAAATATGAAAAATTCCAAACAAAGACAAGTGATCAAACTGTCATGGTATAATGGAATGAAAATTTTGAAATTAAAGTTGAAAACGACTGGAATGGATATCAGACTCTAGGGTATGTTCCAAAGCAAGGTAATGAAATTTATAAATGGAAAAGGAAAAACATTAAATCTCTAGAAGGCATAACATGGAAGATATATCACTAGGACAGGGGCACAATGAAAGATTTACAGATATTTTCAACAAATACTAAAATGCTTTAAAAATGCTGGCAGAGGCCATAAAATATCCAAGAGTAATACCATGCAGAAATGCAAATCCGAGGCATTAGCAGGCATTGGGTTGGCCCGGCAGTACGCCATCTGACTTTTCAGCCACGGTCATGCAGATTGGGCAGGTAACATTAAAAATAATGACTTTTACAATGATACCAACACCAAGGAATTACAGAACTGTAAGGACACATCACACACAACCAAGGTACGGAGAAACACAATATCGGCTTGCTAGTATGACTTCAGATTATTCAGCCGTGGTCATACAGACCGGACATTGAAACTCCGACCAATCGGAGTACCCATACAGTGCAGTGTCCGCACCAAAGCAATGTCCAGAGTGCATAATCACAACTTTCAAAATGCACAAATGACATGTCACTAAAATTGCAAGACAACAAACGAACAACGTGAGGCAGCACAAAAATGGAAAGAGACACTACACAACAGCTGGGTGACGAAATTTATGACCAATAACATGCAGCATGCAGCAAAGCATGACCATTGGAGATGAGATTACTTAATAATGTTGGAGGTTGAAGAACACAGGACACATCCTCAATATAAGGCATAACACACTTATGGCGACGATGATCATGGCAAACAGGATTAGGTGGACGAAGTTCATTGTGAGTGGATGACGAAGAGACCAATGTAGAAAGCAGAACCGAGGGCAAGTCACTGTGAGGAACTAAAACTATGGGAACAGGCGACGACGACAACCTTGAACAGCCAGCAGTCCAGATGGTCAGATACGATGAAGGATTTAAAGTCGGAATCTGAGCAACAGGTGCCAGAACAGTTCGACAGAGGTATGAGTTTTTCCCCACACGAGCTTTAAGCACCAGGAGTAGGAAAACGACGAATGTATGGCTGTAAGTGTTAGTTGTGATGTGTCTCATTACGATGATGACCATTAAGAATTAAACTGCGCAATATATTGTTAAGTCCATAACAGCTGATAACTATTGCCAGACAATGGTACTTAGTTAACAGAGGTTGAGATATGCCTTTAAGCTGACGAAAGTCACGAATAAGAACTTCAGAACCAAAGGCAAATTCTATGTCGACATAACGACGATCATAGTAAAGTTTCAGATGCGACTGAGCTTTATGGATATTATCACCAGCAGTCTGTTGATCAGCAGAATAGTCACAATCAAGGGTGTTGGTATGGACCGAGATATGTGAACTGTTTTCAGGGGTCAATCAAGTATGAGCAAGAAAGCCACGCATCAGCTGAAATGGAGTAAAGGCTGACAATGCATGCACAGCAGTGTTGTATGCAAAGACGACATGAGGTAGTTGTTTCGGCCAAGAACTGAGTCAAGATGTCTAGTTCTTGGTGCAACATCATAGATGAAGACTGATTAACATGTTCAGCTAGGCCATCAGCTTGTTGATAATAGTGAGTCGTAAGCTGATGATGAATGAAATTTGCACTAAGAAACTCAGTGAAAAGGACACCAATCATAGGAGTACTTTGGTCAGATGTGATCAGCTCTGGGAGACCGTAATGTTGGATGATTTCGTCAGTTACAAACCAGATTATGGCTTTTACATTTGCAGCCTGGATCGGACGGGCCACGAGGAAGTGGCTGTGGGTACAGTCTTGTTAGAGGGATCGATTCAGATGGATTTCATGGCTGCTGCCTGTGTGAATGCAGCTGTGGGCCCAGTCTTTGTGAGCTGTTCTGCACAGACAGATTCCATAGCTGCTTCCTGTGTGGATGCAGCTGTTGGCCCAGTCTTTGTGAGCTGTTCTGCACAGACAGATTCAATAGCTTATTCCTGTGTGGATGCAGCTGTGGGCTCGGCCTGTGTGGATGCTGCAGCCAGTGGTGGTGGCTGGTCTGTGCAGTGGAAAAAAGGCTTGGCCATGTCAGGGGCCAGAGGGATCAGCTCGGGATAATGCTTTTAGCATTACGATAGGAAATTGCTTTAGTGCTTTGGGTGATCCCGGTAACCCAGTGGATCCCAGTACATCTGTGTCTGTGATTGGTTCCCCTGCTCCTGATGTGCACTTTCTAGGGAGTAGCATTGTTCGAGGTGTGAGGGTTATCATACCTGGGAAGGCAACTACATGGTGCTATCAAGGCACACATGTTGAGCATCACACAACTAGTGTGAAAGCTGTGCTGTCAAAGGCATGTCAGAACCCAGTTGTGGTGTTGCATGCTGGCACCAATAACATTTGTGTGGATTCCCCTAGAGGTGTTGCTGAGCGGCTGAGGCACCTTACCATGGAGGTTTGCCATGCCAGACCGGAAGCAAGGATTGTACTGAGTGCAATCCTCCCCCGGTTTGCTTGTCGACCTGGTGTTATGGACAGGCTTAACTTGGAAGTGCAACAGATTTCACGTGACGTTTTTCATCTTTGTCATCGTGAGGGTTTCACATTTGTGGATGCCGCACAGCTCTTGAAAGATCCAATGCAGTACTACTGGCGTGATGGCCTGCACTTAACTGCCAAAGGTAAACAGGTTCTTAGTGCCATAATGGCTAGGGTGGCCAGGGAAACTAGTAGGCGGAAATAAGCCTTTAACCTCCACAAGTTATTGTGGTACAAGGTATTCTAGTAAAGGCACCAATATAATGGTAGTTAATTGTCAGAGTATTAAGAACAAAGTCTTTAAATTCTGTGAAGCAGTTGAATCTCATAATTCGGACATAATACTTGGATGCAAATCTTAACTCACTGAGAAAATTGCAAATGAATAGGTATTTCCATCGAATCTCACAATGTATCGTAAGGATAGGACAGACGGGTATGGTGGTGTTTTTATTGTCTATTCCCACAAGATAATTTGTGTTAGAGAAACATTTTTGGAAACAAATTCCGAGTTAGTTACTTGCAGTACAATGTTGAAGAATGGTAAGAAACTGTTCATAATTTCATTTTATCGTCCTACTGATTCTAATTGGCACCTTGATGAGTTATTTAAAGCCCTTGACTTAATTTACAGTTCCTGTGATGATCCATTACTCCTAATCGGTGGTGATTTTAATTTACCTGGAATTGATTGGGTGAATTCAATGCATGTGTTATCTCGTCCTTATGCATTTAATTCCAAAAGATACAGCCGATTTGCCATTTTTTAAAAAGAATATCATTTAGTGGATGAATTTCACCTGTATAACAACAAATAAAAATACAGAAATAAATGTAACCAACTTGTGAAAAAGAAATTATTTTTTTTATTATTTATTTATACACTATACACATTTTTATTGCATTTTTAAATTTATTACGTTTATTTATATCATGTTATATTTTACATGAATAACCTATACTCCAAACAAATTTTTTAAATTAAAAAACCACTGGTAGACCTACTTTACCTAATACAAGGCCTATTAGCAGAGCATAATTACTCACATTTTTTCAGAATTTAAACCAATAGAATTGCAAGAAAAGAAATAAATTGACCCTTGACACGCCTCCCACTTTCATTTTTAATTACCTTTTCTGGTCATGTGACAAGAATACTTTCAAAGGCAACTGGTTCTTTCCAGTTTTCTTGCCTACTTATTTCATTTTAATTCACGTGACATCAATTATTTGTAATTAAAAAAAGGAAAACAATGAAAAAGAATTTTTGTCAGCCATTTTGCTCAATCGACTGTGTCAACCATTATCACAGTGTCCCGATTCTTTTTTCTTCTTTTTTTCCTAAAAATAATCTTCAAAATTTAATTTTAAATAGCGTGTGTTATAGCATTTAATACCATCATTATCTGGTTAACCTGGGATTCTACGGAAATAGGCCTCTGACCATTATCTCGGCTATCCCCCACTTCGCTCGGGAAGCCTTGATAATGCTCCTCGGCATTATTTCTGTAGAATCCCAAGTAAACCTGATAATGAGGGCATTAAATACTACATATTATTTAATATCTTATTCCAGCACACGTCAAGGTGATAGAAACAGGGATTTGTACCCACAATAGTCACATTATGAAGCAAACACACTAAGACTTGAGCCACTCCATTTGACTTTCAAAACGTCCAAATATTAACAACAACAAGTAATGGCAAGCTCATAGGTCACTTTTTAGATTAAGGTACCACCACGTGTCAATATGTTCTCACGAAATACTCAAGTTAAAATTAAATTTAAACATCCCACCTTAAGCACTTTTCTACATCACTGTGAAACACTGATGTTACTAATTTGGTCTAACTATTTTTTTCCACCAAAAGCAGTTAAACGTGCTGAAATGACTTATTGATGTGGCCAAATGTTGAGGTATGCACGTGTGGTTCTTCACCGTGATAGGGGATAATGTCCTTAAGTTGCACACTTTTGTGAGTATGTAGTGAATCGGTTAGGAAAAATGTTTCTTTATAGAATTTATTTTGAATAATGATAAACGAAATAGAGTAGCTACTACACAGGCATATGCAAGTTTATTAATAAAATTAAATTATTATTTATTACTTACTCAGTGTCAATTGATTATGTTGTTTAATCCTGGCTGAATTGTTGCTTATTTTATACAGTCTCACTT
>JAQIXP010005296.1:0-10582 GCA_034700285.1 Proteroiulus fuscus | reverse complement strand
GCTAAAAATCTAAAATTTGCTGTAGATTTTTTTCTCATCATAACAATGAAGTATGCCAAATTTCATCAAAATCAAAATCAAAAAATACTGTATTGTTAAAAAGTGGAATTTGTCCCCTTTTTTGTTGAGTTTTGTGCAATGAGTCATGATATACCAGAATATCCTGGTAAGTTAATGTGTTTTTAGCTATTCTATGAACAGATATGAGTCAGCTGTGCTGTAAACGTTGTTCTAGTGCAGGTTATTTTGTGTATCTTTTTGTCCATGCGAATGAACAAGTAAATTATTAAAAAGTGGGTTCAACTTAGTATATAGCCAATATGCCGTTAAATTTTATGGTTATGGTTTGTGTTTGTTTTTTGGAATAAAATTAGCTGATCGGTTTTTGTAGGTCCCATCCTCAAAATTGAACCTGGTTATTTTAAAAGTTTAAAAAATAATTAAAGCATTGCTGGAGCTTGTTAAAGTCTGATAACTAAAACCTGCTTTGATTTGCTATTTTTCAGAGTCATTACGACAACATCCCCATTGAAACCAAAGTGCCGTATTTACTGAATGCCATTCGAGATGTAACCTCGGCCGAAGACGTGAGTGCTTGCCGAGTATAAGCTATGCGATCTTTCCTTAAATTTTGTAGCTAATTTTAATTTTTTTCTTCCACTTCTAGATTCGCCAAATGGCTGCTGTTCTGCTGCGGCGGTTATTTTCAAACGAATTTGAAGAGTTTTATCCGAAATTGTCTCCCGAAGAGAAGACCCATCTCAAAGAGCAGCTACTTTTAACAATCCACCAAGAATCGAGTTCCAACTTACGCAAGAAAATATGCGATGTAACAGCAGAATTAGCTCGAAATTTAATAGGTATGGATTTTTATTTTTGCTTGTGGAACTTCTAAACTAAGGAGTTATTTAGAAAGCGTCACTTTAATCCTTTTTTCTTGTGGTATTTCAAGATGACGATGGCAATAACACTTGGCCAGAATTTCTTAAATTTTTGTTCGACTGTGCCAATGCAACGTCACCAACGCTGAAAGAATGCAGTTTACAGATGTTTGGGTAAATTCTGAATTTCTGCATGTTTGGTGACCGTTAGCGTTAGATCTAAGGATCTAACGCTAATGTATGAATGTTAGTATGAATGTTATCATTGGAGTTAATTCTAATATTTTTTATCCCTAGGGCTGTGCCTGGTGTGTTTGGCAACGTACAAAATCAATATTTAGAGGTCATCAAACAAATGTTACAACAGAGTCTTCAAGATCAGGCCAATCCTCAGGTTTGTTTTTCCCACCATACTTTCATTAAAAATTTGAATGTATAATTAACTGCAACCTAAACAGTGTTGGATTACTATTTATTTAATGGAGGTACCATTTTGCAGGTACGCTTTGCTGCTATGAAAGCGACAACATCTTTTCTGTTGGCGCACGAGAAGGAAACTGCTATCCACAAACATTTTTCTGACCTTCTTCAACCAATGGTTCAGGTAGGAAACAATTTCAGTAGATTCTGTCGTTAGCATATGTGAGTTAAATGGACAGTCTCACTTTGAAACAAGTTGGTTTTAATAAAAAGAGCGTGAAAAATTATACTTAAAATGGAAATTGCGATTGCATTTGACAATATCTATCAATACCTGGATTTGGTTGGCAATGCAAAGCCTTAATAGACGCCATGTTTATTAAAGCATAGTGGCGCCTTCTATTGGAATGAAGGCACGAGCTCTCGTGAGGCCATAGACATACATGTGCTAGGGGGCGTCACATTGCTCTAAAGCATGCTGAAAGCAGCTGAAGGCTAAGGAAAATGGCGCCTACTGTGCATTTTGGAAACAGCGTGATTTCTTCAAAACGAAAACTTTGCTGCAATAATTATTGGCACAGAAATTAATATCTAGTAATTGTGTACTGTTTAAAAATAACTTGTTTCGAAGTGAGACTGTCCCTTTAATGTTTAGGGCTGTATGACTGAACCTTGTCATGTGGTGCCAGTATCCTTAAGCTAAATCTGTGGGTTCCTAACTATGGAATGTCAGGGTTCCCACTGTCTGGAAAGTCCTGGAAATGAAAAAATGTCCTGGAATGTCCTGGAAACTTGCAACTTGTCCTGGAAAGTCCTGGAAATAAGTAGTTCAGGAAACTTGGGTCTGTTAGAGGATCGTGAATCCCCTAATCCCCCAAAATGATACGTGCATTTGGTGGTTTTAGCCCATTTTTGAGTTTTTGACTAAAAAAAATCGCCTGCGGCGCAATTTTGAGTCAATCTTCACAATTATGTACAAAAACCTTCCAAATTCTGCCTATGTCCCAAATTTTCTTCTACATAAACACGAAATTTTTGGTAAATTGTCCTGGAAATGAAAGCGAAATGTATATGGAAAGTCCTGGAATGTCCTGGAAATGATAGGAGACAATCGAGTGGGAACCCTGAATGTGGAATCCCTGCACATATACATTTATGTTGAACATTTTGTTAATACCTAAAGCCCATCTCTGAGAAACAGATTAAAGGTGAGCAGGGTTAAGGAATAATATAGTACAGTGATAATATCTAGTGTATTATCTGACAGTACCGAGGTAGCTTTCTGTTTCAAAAAATAATCTAGATTTTCATGAAAATTTTGATTCTCTAACCATTAGTCACGATTAGTTTGCGTAAATCATTATTTTGGAAAGTGAAATCGAAATTATTAAGGAGTTGTAATATACGAAAAAGTTAAGCTGCTGTTAAAATTGTGATTTCTGAATATGATATCTTGACCAAAATCCAAACTTTAATGGAAGCATGGTTGTAGAAAAACGTTGATTTTCCAATTATGATTTTGAAACTTAAATCCAAACTTTAATGGAATCCTTTAATGAAATCATATCAGTTCAGAATCTTTAATTTTTTAATTGTGATTGAACTATTGTATCCTAATATCCAAATATTTCTAGCTCATTTGAGCCTCCTTGTTAGCATTTACTAATTTTAATTATGACTTACGCAACTAATTTTGCTTTATTTACATTGAAATGCTCAGAATACAGATCCTTGCTACCTTATCGTAGCATTTGTTTCTTAGGTACATGCAATTTTGATATGTTACAATTGTCACACGCCGCAGCAGCTTTTAGTTAATGCTGCGACACTGAATCTTTTTTGGCAATTTTGGATCTTCAAAATCCTATTGATCACTTTTTTCCGTGGCATGGTACTGGATTGGCTTTAGGCAAAATGATTACTTTGCTGTTTGCGCGTACCAATTCATGATAAATTGGTTTCAATGATGATATAAAGTCCACTGCTAGCATGACACAACTGATGAGCAGTAAGAGTAGGTTTTCCAAATAAAGGCCGAAAATCGATTCTGAAAGAGTTACGGGGAATTTTTAAGGACATGTAGTGAAGTGGTTGTGGGGAAAGGTATAAAATACATCTTGGCCTATTTTAAGCTTGCAGCATATGGGCTACTCACCAAGTGTAAGCTTAAATTGGGTTGCTGTCCAGAAAACTAGGAAATAGTGCAGAATAGCCATTCCTACGGCCAGTATACAGCAGCAAACATTAAACGAGAGATGAGCTGCAACGTCTGGGTCCATGGGTGGAAAGTGCCACTAGAATAGTTTCAAAAAAAATTTTAGTGAGAATGCTGAACCAATTATCTTGATATACTTTTATTGATGAAGGCCTAAACATTTATTCAAATAGTATTAATAATGAATTTATTCATCCCATTAAGTATAAAATAAAGTTCAAAATTTTTCTGATATAATGGAAATTTGTAAAAATAAACCTGGAAAACTCAGGGAACAAAATTTTGAAAAGGTGGGACACCCTGTAATGGCGAAACAAACTTAATGAATTTAGGCGATAATATCAACCACCAATAAGTGACTGCATGGAAATGTGATGCTTATTATAAAAAACTGGCATCACCATTTTAGCAACGGACGATATGGTGAGAAAAAATGCCTTTCCCAAAATTTCACAACCATATTCTGTCTAGTAATTTAATAAATGAAATAATCAAGAAAATTCTCAAAATGAAATTTACTGTGGAAGTGTAAAAGATGTCATGAGGCATCACACGAAGTATTGCATGATGGGTTAGCACTGTCTGATGACGATATTCTTTATTCTTTTGTTGGGCAGTTAAACATTTTTAACTTTATTATTTTATTAAGGACAGAACATAGTTTTGAAATTTTTAAAAATGAACTTTTATCTCACAAGAAATTGTTTATTGGCAGTTTTAGGATGAAAATCACCCTCTTATAATAAGGTATCTACTTGGTTGACTATCCTTTGGTTACAGTAATACTCTTATCTCTCATGTAATGATGATTGAGTGACATATGAGTGACATTGTCTTATTGCAGTGCCAGAAAAAAAAGAAGGTTATTAATATGTCGTCGAACATAGACCCAGAAACATGGCTTTCCCCACAGATAGGTTAGAACAGGTTAAGTCAGCAGGGTGTCTGGGGGGCACAGGGTGCTCTTCAATGCTTAACCATAATTTTGGATTAATACTGATCTTTCGCTTTGATCTATCCTTTTTTTGCTTAGAAACCAGGGCATGAGGCTTGCACATAAACCCTCTATAGTTCCTGACAGCTTATAGAACCAGGCGTTTCACTTTTGTAAGATTGCACAGGAGAGCTGCGATTGGCTGTTTGAACTGTGGGCCGTGCACTATAGCGACTGCAGCCAATCGCAGCTTTCCTGTGCAATGATACAAAAGTGAAACGCCTGGTTCTATAAGCTGTCGAGAACTATGGGTAATTGCTTAAATTTGCACATACAAACCACGTGCTAAACAGGAAAAATGAACAGACCCACCGTCTTCATAGTGAAACCTGAGCAAAAGATGGGCATGCATCAATGCCATCTATTGAGAGCAACTGTCATGAAAACATTCTAAAGAGTGACGAATTACTCCAAACATACTGTATGAAAAAGTAGTCCACGACTTTAAAATTTCAACCAATAATATTGCGCTGAATTCTCTCGAAGGAAAACATGTTGAGAAGGCGAGAACTCATCCCCAGTAGAGGGATATTTATACCATTCTTTTACTCGGGTTCACTATAACAATATGTGGCTCTGAGGTATCCTTCAGGCGTAATTTCATGGCTGTAAAGTATCCAAGCTGTAAACATACCTTCCAAAAGTGCTCTGTTTTAGTCCTAACATCCAGTTCATACTGGCATAGTTCACATTTGGTGCGGCCGGCTTCCTTTACCCACCGCGACAAGCAGTCGTGGTGGCAGTAACCTATTGTCCCTGTGCAGTTACAGAAGCTTTGAAGCAACCCCTGCTCTTTTCCTCCATAGCAAATTCGGCACGATGGTGATAGGTTAGATAGTGATGTCATTATTCCCGTCTGTTTCTCTACTTTTGATTTTGGGACAGTCTTCCAACACTTTTAGTAATTTAAAATGGTGAACATGGAGAATTTGACAAATAAATTTTGATAATAGAGGTTGCTCACCCCTAAGCCCCTAGTATGCTCGTTGGTTACAATATTTTTTGAAATAATCAATAAAAATAGAAGAATGGCAGCTGCTGCTCATGCTGGTGTTTAGAACGAGGGATGATGCTCATGCTGTCCCTTCTTCATGCATACATACATTATAGGGCTGATTTATGGCACTGGGACGTGAAGTAAATCTTGACCTTTGTGCAAATGTTGTCCCTTTGTAAAGTCCCATATGGACCTTGTTCTGGAAACAGGGAACATTTTTAAAGGCATTTAAGCCGTAGATTTATTGCAAAGTCAGATTTATTACTTTCTGGACTTTATTTTAGTAAATATTTTATTTTGTAAAAGATTGTAAAGTGATAAGAAAAATTGGTACTTTGACAGCAGTTTGTCTTTATAACCTGTATTGTACGAGTGATTTTTATTGGAAGAATTTTATTTCTTAACCATTACTTTTTTAACTTGTTGGGCCATGGGAAATTATTCCATAATAGTAGATAGGAATGAAAGGATTGCATATACAGCAATTGCATAAATTTAGTTTAAATATCAAGATGATAATGAAATTAAAATAATCATTCTATTTATGGGACATTCTCATTTTTGAATAAAAAGTTTGAATTGAAGCGGGAAGCCACTTTTTTGTAAAGCATCCCTGTAATTGGACGGTTATCTGCGGGGGCAACTTCAAATTTAAAAGCGGTAGACCTACGTTTAACTTTTGAAAAATAAATTTTTTGTCCCAATAAAAATTGTTTGTTCAGTAAGTTTACCGTTCACATTAAATAAAACAGATTTCATGAAATTTGGCATCTGGGTTCTCAGCCAGGCTTGAATACAAACAAAACAAACTCTTAAAATTATTCTTGAAAATTTTGAAGTTAAAATATATCTATAAAGACATATTTTAAGATACTTTTTAAGACGTTTTAAATGGTCATAATGGCAAGTTCGAATGCTTGCTCAAATCTTGTAAAGCAGTTGCTTTTGTGAAGACCTGTGTAAATTCAAATGCAGGTGTATCATTGGGCAAAATATTCCTGGTTAAAATCAATATCTGAAATTGCAAAGTTGCAATGCAAAGCAGCCTATCACTAAATTTTAATGAACTATGGGCAACATTGTAAGAAGATAAGAGCTCTTTGTTTTTCTACTGCAGTGATAAAACATGTTTTATTCCAAGTAAATAGGATATATTTTTATAGTAATAGTAAGCCTATTTACAAAGTCAGCTTTTAAGCGTTTTTTAAACACCTGGACATAACACATAAACACCAAACATTTATTGAATGTCATTTTTTTTCAAAACACAAGTAATATTATGATTTGTGTTTTGAAAATTCTAAATATGTGTTCAGCTTTGTATATTATAGATTATAGCTAGGTATAACAATGTGTATACCGGTATTGATATATAAATTATCTAAGAAATCCAAATCATAATTATATTTGTTATTTATATATTTTTAATGCTTGATTCTGACATGTAGCAAATGTTGTGCCATTTTTTTTTTAGAAATACACACTGTATCTTGTTTTAATTTTTACTTTTAAATAGAAATTTATAAACTAGATCCTACATGCTCTCCTTTCAGGCTGTTGTCGAAAGCATCCAACTCCAAGACGATGATGCCTTGCTTAAATGTTTAATAGACCTTGCCGAATCGGTACCCAGATATTTGAAATTTAATTTGGATGCTATTATTCAGTTGTGTATGAAAGTAAGGTTCTGCACTCACTTCAATTTCAAATATCAAACTGACCATTAATTTAGCCAGCATTTTAAATTCTCAAATTACTCTTCAAATGGTCCTAGGTCTTAACTGACAACACCATACCTGAAACTTGGCAGCATCTTTGCTTAGAAGTGCTAGTAACTTTGTCAGAGACTGCACCAGCAATGGTCAGGAAAGTCAGTAATAAATTCATCCCAGTCTTAAGTAAGTTCCTGGAAGATCCTTAGTTAACGTTTTTAACTTTATCCTGCTTTTTCATATTCTGTGTTGTCTGTTATGTATTTAGTACCCCACGTTTTAACAATGATGGTCGATATTGATGATGACCCGGAATGGTCAGTTTCAGACGAAATTACTGATGAAGACAACGACAGGTGACAGAATTTGTAAATCATATTTTTGTAGCTGCATTGAGCGAGCATTTATGTCGTGGGAAATTAAAGATAATTAAAATTAGCTTAGTAGCTCTCAGAAAAGTTTGAAAACCGTACATTTTCTAATAAAGGGTGGTTAGTGATGCGTACGCAAAGAATATACCCATAAATTCTAGGCAAAGCCAAAAAATTATAAACTAATAATTTAAAAAGGACATGATCATTAAGGGGGCTGTCCACACTTTTTAGAGTATGCATGCTCCTATGGGAATCTCCATGTTAAATAAAAGTACAAATTAATCAATAATGGCTAAACATAAATTGACGGGGTTTGATTTTTTATGAAGGACAATTAAATTTACTAAAACGTGATGCATGATTTTTTTGTTTATCTGCCCTGTAAGCCATACAATCGGGCAAAATGTGGCGAAAATCTCGGCAGTAAACTTTGAAATTCGATAAATAAATATAAAGTGCACATAATAACAAAATCGATCTTATACATTTTGTAGTAAATTAAATAAAATCAAACCCCATCGTTATCCGCTCGGCCAATATTGCGATCTGTTCAATTTTGTGAAAAATTTCACTTCTATGTAAAATAGCATAGGAAAACGGAACGGTCAAATTTGAAAATCGATAACTACATTCAGAATGCATGTGACGTCATAATCATGCATCAGTTTTTAGTTAAATTAATAATCTTTTAAAAAACTCAAACCCCATCTTTGAACTTTTACCCGTTCTTGAGTTAGAACAGTTTGAAGAAAACGAATTTAACATTGAAATCCCCATAGGCCCATGCTGTTAAAAGTGTGGACAGCCCCCTTAATGAATTCTTAAGCTTGACATTTAGTATTTACCAGGTTAGTAATTATGTAGATCAGATTTTCAGTAATTTTTATCATTAAAAAGATGAGATTGGCCCCATTTGGCTGGTCGCTAATAATAGATGGGTCAATTTGGTTTTTTTTGGTAATTTTTACAGTAATGCAGTTGTTGGTGAATCTGCATTGGACAGACTAGCTTGTGGCCTGGGTGGAAAAACAGTTTTACAGCACATAACATCTAATGTACCACCAATGCTTTCTAATCGTACGTAGTATTTATCAATGGGAAATTTTATGCAGTAGGAAAGAATACTTTAAAGAATGCTTATCATGCGCTGGGCTTTTATTTAGCTGATTGGCGATATCGTCATGCTGCGCTGATGGCCATTTCAGCAATTGGGGAAGGCTGTCACAAACAAATGGAGAATCTGCTTCCACAAATCATGGATGGTGTTTTGAACTTCCTACAGGATTCGGTTAGTTTTTCCCCCCCCTGTTGTGTTCATTTCTGATCTTTGTTTCAGTGTAATTGCCTTGAAAATTGCGGAATTGTTGATTGTAACTTTTTTCAGCATCCACGAGTCTGCTATGCAGCTTGTAATGCAATTGGACAAATGTCCACAGATTTCGCTCCAACATTTCAAAAGAAATTTCACGACAAGGTAAAGGGCTAAATTTTGCGTTTACAAATTTTGTAGTGACACATGAAATAGGTTTGGAATGATTAGTATGATACATTGATAGATTGCATTGTGCAAAAATTCATATAATTGGGTCTAATTTAAGGTTGTTCCTGGATTATTGTTGCTAATGGATAGCAATGCTAGCCCTAGAGTTCAAGCCCATGCAGGAGCAGCTTTAGTCAATTTTAGCGAAGACTGTCCTAAGAATATTATCGGCCAATATCTGGACAGTATAATGAACAAATTAGAAACTATCCTGAATTCTAAATTAAAAGAGGTAAGCTGCTTTAGGAGAGCTTGGAAATTCTGTTTCATGCCTCATTTATATAATGCAAGTCACCTTTTTGTTAGTTAGTGGAAAAGGGGACAAAACTAGTCTTGGAACAAGTGGTTACGACGATTGCATCGGTTGCTGATACCTCCGAGGAAAAGTTCATCGTCTACTACGACAGGTTTATGCCCTGCTTCAAATACATTATCCAAAATGCAACAAATCCCGAGTTGAGAATGCTAAGGGGGAAGACAATCGAGTGCGTCAGCTTAATCGGATTGGCTGTCGGTCAAGAAAAGGTGGGTTAATGCGCTCTTCTCTTTAAAAAAGTAATTTAGATTATTTGGCCAAAAAAATCTTTATTTTTCAAAATCTCGTTTTCTGAATTATTCAGCTTTTTGTATCACAATCTGGATTTCAATCTTAAAATCATGTATCGAAATCATGACTTTGGCAAAAATTTGTTTTTGTAAAATTACAGTCCAAAAAAAATTAGAAAAATTTCAGTTTTGATTTCACCAATCATGATTATTTGTGTGCCAAATACACTAGATTTTGTAAATAATAATGCATATTGTTTTTTTCAAATTGATGGCTTAATTCAGAAGTGGTGAATACGCCAATTTGTCAAAAATGAGATAATTATACCATTGTGATCCTGGAAGTATCCCCAATGAGCCTAACGTTACAGAAATTAATTTAACCAATAATTGTTAGTTACAGAAGTGAAAAGTGACGAATAAGCCACAACCTGTCATTTCTAAGAATTAGAAGTGGTGAATAGTACTATTCGTCAGTTTACATTTTAAAATTTCTCCATACCTGGATTTTTATTAAATAGAAAGTGGCGAATTTGACAATTTTCGTTCTTTTTTTTCTTCTTTTTTTATTGCATTATTTTTTATTCAATAGGAAAACTCATGGATGTGCAAATTGGTGACTTCACACTTAATTTATTTTGCAATCCTGCAAAATTAGTTAAACTCAAAAGAGCGAATTTCCATTTTAAGCCTTTTAGTTCACAGATTACTTAATTAATTGACTCATTTAATTATTTAAAAAAAATTAACACATTCCCTATAAAATATACATATTGTTCTATCTGTTCACCAAATTTTAGCCTTTTAACGTTGTTTATTTCTAAGTTATACCATAGCATATAAAGGGAGAAAGTAGCGAAACGAAGGCATGTTGCATGGTTAGGCCTGCTGAGGGCGCCACTG